>CM038702.1:25709348-25804348 GCA_021613375.1 Megaleporinus macrocephalus
ATTCTTCAATACGCTGCTTGACATTCTTCATGAAGGTCAAAGCTTTGCTACAATATGAGCTGATTACTGTTACCCAAATGCCACACTCACTTACATTACACTCTCACATAAGCCAATCAGAGCCATTTTAAAGCTGGAAACAGCAAGACTGCACATTCCACATCGATCCATCTGTCATATACGACCTGCTATTATTTCACACTGTAAAACTAATGAAAAGCTATCCTCAGGGAGTATTAGACCTCACTCTTATCTGTTGCATCTTAATTCCTTTCATTTGCCTGTCAGCGAGCATCACTGCCTGTGTCTTCAGCAGCTGAAACTAAGACTCCAAAGGAATTTTAATGAGTGTAAACCTTCCACATAGCCATCTGGTCACATTCACCTACCCATCTAGTCTTTCCATGGTCATCTGTGATGTGAGTGATTGACGCTGTCAATAAGGAGCTGCACGATCACGTCTTTTAAATAGATCACATTCATCTGAACAGTCTTGATTGTGCTATTGAGCCATGCCAGGGATCAAAGGCCGAAGGTCACCTGCTTGTCTCAATCCGTGAGTCCGTCTCAGGGGTGACTGCTTTGACCCCAAAAGGGGAAATCGAAGAATGAGGTCATTCCCGGCTGCAGAATGCCCTGATTTCATTAAGCGGAGTCCACTTTAAATGCTTTATGAAACAGGTAAATGAGGTAAAGTCCAAATCCAGCATGCTTTAAAAAAGAAATGGTTATTTTGACAACGCATGTCCCAAATTATGCATAAAAAAAATAAATGATAATTTTAAATGTCCTATAGGAATACTATATAAATGTATCATAGTAACATTTTAGTGTAAACCAGGGACAAATTGATCAATTCATCAACATGAACATATCATCAGAAGATCGTGAGCTACATCCCCAGCAATCTCACACGCATCCTTGGTTGGGTGGCATAGCAAAATTGGTCTCCCTCTTTTTGGGTGGGCAAGATGGCCTTCCCTCTCTTTTCAACAATTAGCACAATGCTAGCCACGATGGGCCTCTTTTGGCAGTTAGTGTTCTCCTCTAAGTGTGTTGAGCTGTACAATGACACTGCATGAGTGGCAGCTTGAAAAGATGCGGTGGCTTGTGTAGGTGTGCGTATGGACAGTGGGGACCCCACCAATATTTTGGAGCCTAGAATTCTTACCAATATTTGAACTAATTTGTTTACGTTATCTTTGCATGAGACTCTGGAAGCACTGGGCAGCTCCTTTAGCGACATGCTGCTTTACCCCAAGTATCCTTCCTTCCTGCTGCTGTTAGACTTAAACGCTTAAACACACTTAAACTTGACACAGATAATAGAGTTTTCTCTATGTAACATAATGTGCAATATATTTCCATTCCTCCATGTGCAATTAAGAGTCAATGCGCAATTATCTGTAAATTCAGTCTTCAGAGTTTTTTACTTTTATTATTTATATTGTATGTACTGTACTGTTTCTTTATCTATCTAGAGCCTTTATCTGTCTATCCCTTTTCTGCTGTAACACTGTGAATTTCCCTGCTGTGGGACTAATAAAGCATTATCTTATCCTTATTTTTAAGACATTATCGGGAGAGGTGTCAACATTAAAGCTAGTCTTAGGATGCTCAGCAAATCCAAGCAAGTCAGAATTTTTGGTCATGAGTTTATTTGCACAAAAATCAACAAGTTGGTTTCATAGAATTCTGTTCACTTAATACTAAATTGTCCTGTAATTGTCCTGCCTTTCATTGGTTATGCATTAGAATGTTTGTTAATGTAGACTTTACTGTTTGTGTGTTGGGGAGGGGATTGTTGGATGTGAGGGTAAGGAGTGGGTTGCTGTGTTTCTACCAATGTTATTACCAAACATTTGGCTAGTAAGTGATTTCAAACACTATGTGATACGGTTTACCTCATTACTGTAGGACAGCAGATTCTGTCACATAAACAACTATTAACATCATGCTACCAGTGTTTGACTGCAAGACTTCATCTTTGCTTAAACTGTGTGATAACAGCGTCCTTACTTTTGTCCTAAAGAGATCTTTGTGGAGATGCTGTCATTATAGCTGGGCTAACTAATCTTCTTCAGGCAAGTTCCATGTGAGTCTTCAAACCTAACAAGGCAATGCATTATAGGTACGTCATATTCCTTAAGACGCATCAGTTGTGCACAGTACTTATTGTGGTGCATTGCAAACTTTTGGACACCAGAACAAAATGACAAATCCCTGAATGTGATTTATAGTGAAGGAGGCACTCCTGAAAGGAGGTTTCAGACATATCTCTTGTTATTGGATGGAACTGGCCATGTCCACAACTGGGGAAAAAAATGAATAAAAAAAAGAAAAACATAACATTAAACATTCATCTTCTGACTAGCTTTACATTAAACTTAAATGCATCTGTAACTGTTTCAAACACACATGAAACTGCACTTGATTTGTACAATGTAAATTGAGCTGCGACAGCTGCAACAATTGCAAATGTCTCAAATTCATAACAGGTTTCATGATAGAGAAATTTCACTAAAGCATCACATGATTACCTTAAACAGCATGCTTTTTTCTATTGCATCATGTCACAGTTGATGCACAGAAAATGTGCAGCTCACAACATGCAACTAGTTGCACTAAAGCTTTATCGATTTATGTAAAACCTAATCTTATGTTTATTTATGTAACTGAACAGCAGTGCAAATGTCATTTCAAACATTAGTGAAATTGTGTTGACCCTCATAAATTTCAGCATTTATTTGATTGGATCTTCTTGTAATCTTTTACGTAAGTTGAATTAATTTATACTTTTCTTAAAACTGTACAACTGTAGAGTCTGACCAGATTCTCGGGGAATGCATGAACATTTCAAGCTGTGGATTTCTCATTTAAGCATATAATCTGATAATCAGGGGAAGAACAGCCATGAACATTACAATTTCCTAGAACCTGTTACATGCAAATACTTGTTGCCAGGGAGGCAGGCGGGGGGGGTTGTAGAAATATCTGAACGTTCATTATAAGCCAACTTATGCTTATAGCCTTTCAATAGAATCAGAATCAATGGTAAATCAGGCATGTGTTGATTAATTTACCATGATACGCATAAAGAATTAGAGAATCTGTATATTATGTATGTTATATGCAAGCATGATATTTGCAATTCTCTAAAAATGTCATAAACATAGCCATTCATAACATTTTGCATTCATCAAGCAACTTACCAAATAATGTTGTTGTGAGATCCTCAGTTCTAACCCTAACCCTAAAGTGAATTTCAAGCTGATGGTTTCTTATGTATGCATGTAGCCTAGCCAGGACACAGAGAATCTCCATTTTACTCAGACGTAACCCCAACATGAACTTTAGCCAAACTCTTTTAGTCTAATAGCATATTCAGATATGCAGACTGGTTGCTTGAGGGGTCACGCTCCCCCTTCATGCCTCTGTTAGGCCCCATTCATCAGCAGTAGAGTGAACTCAGGCCCTGTGTGCTACCTGCCCGGCTGCAGATGTTCCAGAAGCTCAATTCCCGCGTGACGAATGCTAGGCTTTGAGAAAGAGGTCAAAGATCAAAACATATCCCTTAACGCTCCTTCCACTGAGTGCAGATGGGTGATGTCAGGCCATTTGTTCTATGAGTAGTCCATTGGGCCTGGGAGAGGGAGCGACATCCCAGTGGAACGACCAACATAGACCCAAACCGACACTTCCTCTAATCATTCACTGACCCCCTGACCTCAGCAAACCTACCTAGACCAGTACTGTCCCCCAGATACTCTTTAAAATCCAGTTCCACTGTCCCCCAGTTACCCACCAAACGCATTCACCTGCAGTTGTGTAGACTGCACTGTCGACTGGGCAAAAGCAGGATTCTCCCGAGTTCTCCTGAGGAAAGAGCAGGTCAATGATTCATTGCATTGTAGCCTAAAGTTCACCAGAAACAGGCCTAGATCTGAAGGAAGGGTGCCAACCCCCGTGTCAAAACACATCAACCCTGTAAAACTGTCAACTCCCTTCTCTTCCCCTTTGGAGATCACTTTAAACAAAAGTTTAGCTAATTATTTATACCTTAGCAGAAAGTACTCTGTAGTTAGTTTGATGTCTGCTTTCTGGGCTGGCACATTTTGTTGATTGTGAAGTAAAAATAAGTTATCACATCCTCTACAATGTAAATGCCATTTTACTGTAAATTCAGTGTGCAATTTCTATTTATATGCTCTATTAATCTGTAATAGAATGGACCAAAATAAAACATACTATAAAACGTGTAAAGTCATGTCAAATCCAACATATAAACAATAATTTGGCATTTAAATGTATTCTCTGTGTTTTCATTTTCACTTGTTAAAATTAACAACATATTCTTGCACACAGACTTTTGCATGTTGACTAGCTAACATGCAAACAACTAATGGACATTTATGTGCATCAATTAAAAAGCCTGGTGTTAAATGTTTACCTAAACCATCACATGCTCACTCCTAATCAAAGTAGTGATGCATTGGAATAAAAATTCCTGGCCAAAACAGTGAATAACTCAAATTCATACATATCTTTGGGCAGTTTCTTCTTTAGCGATACCAGGCCTCTACTGCAGCTGTCTTCAGTACCTGTGCGTTCTTTGGGAGCTCCACCTTCAGTTTTGCCTTCAGCGAGTGAAATGCCTGCTCAGTTGGATTACGGTCAGGTCATTGTCCTGCAGAACATTCCTCTTCTGTGCCTCAAAAAAGTCTTGGGTTGTTTTTGCAAAATGCTTCAGGTCATTGTTTATCTGCATTGTGAAGTTTTAAAGCATTCGGCTGAAACAGATAATACACTGCTGTTGTTTAAATCCATGCTGCCGCTTTTGTCACCAATCATCTATAAATTTAAACCATTCACTGGCAGCTATACACATCCAGCTGGTAACACTACCTCCACCCTGCTTGATGGATGAGGTAGTATGGTTTTGATCATGAGAAGTTCCTTCCTTTCTTTATACTCTTCTATTCCCATTATTCTGGTACAACTCAAGCTTTGTCTCAAGATGTTGAACTGCCCAATTATTTTTATCTGTTTTCAGACTAAGTTGACTTTCTATATAGCACTGAAAAGGGTTCTGCCATAGTTACGATGTCTGTTTATAACAACAGAAATTTTAAAAAGGTCAAAATGGTTTTATATAGAAGGTGTAGATGTACAATTTTCCATTAATCTAAATAACACTTTCACAAAAAAACATTTAATCATACAGTCATCACCATAACTGTTCCAATGCTTCCACCCTTCCATCATGGTGATACAAAACAATAGCAATCAATCTAATTATTGAACTCACATAAATACAACCAATGCTGCAACACCCTTCACTATAAGCACTATAAATCAATTGTCCACTCACCACAAGCATGTTTTAACAATGAAGACGACATAAAATCAGATGGCTAAGATGTGCAAAGTTGAGGAAAAACAACGCAATAAACTTAAAAACCTAAAACTAATCACTGAAATAAAAACCTAATTGCTGTGAAGGGCTTGCAGAATGCTTACAGGCATTTCATGTCTCTCCTCTGATATACTGAAGTAGAATTAAAAGCTTGCTTTTACTTTTTCTCAAAGCCAATTTCAACCTTTACTTTAAACAAACACTATAGAAAATTCCAAAGTACCAAATTCACAAAAAGCGAATGAGAATGAGGTTTTCCAACTTTGAAGTAGAAAACATTATGCTCTACACTACAGAATCACATTTTACATTCATGTATTAATAGGCAGTAACATAATGACAGTACTAGTAAATCATATTTCATTATCTTCCAAAAAACTGGCTTACTAAATACTCTTTCTTCTTTTAATTGGGTAGGCTGTTGATCAATTTTATTTTCACATGGCTACTCTGTTGTTTTATAATGACTTCAAATCTGCTTCAGCTTTGTTTTAAAAACCAGAACTGTTTGCCCTACATTTACCGGTTCAGAGCTTTTGCTCTGACGCTAAAACAATCAAAATAGAAACTCGTCAGAAACTCATTCCGTTTAGACGTATTTGGTCTGTTTTGTGTTCGTACTTCAAAGACGAACCTGTTCAAGGCCCTCAGCTTACTTGGTGCACACTCAGTTCAGATGGCAGCATTCTCACTTGCCCTAGCCTACCACACTAACATGGTTCATTTAATCTAAATCTAGTCTAAGTTTGCTCTGCATATATCATACGTACTCAAATAAAAACTTTTGATCAATGCAAGACACCTACTAAGCAAATGTTTACCCATATGACACAAGCAGCATAACTACAGGGGGGCTCAGGCCCTTCCAGTTGAAAGCCAACCCCACCCCAGATTTGTAATCCTTGAAAAAACGTTCTCATATGCCAATGAAAATATTACAAAATGTAAGGTCGTCATGGGCAAAGGTGCTGTTTTCTTTTGCCAAAAAATGACAAACAAGGCAAAAATAATATGATAACCAGTATTAACTGCTAAAAGATGTCTGAAGTTAATGAAAAAGCAGATTTGAGTTTATAATCTTGAGGGATTATCTTAATTTATGGGTTGAAATGATTCTTGCTCCCAAGTCGTTCAAAACCACCATCCTTCTTGAAAGTTGTTTACAGTTCAAACACCGACCAGGCTTCATACTGGAGATGGAGATAGACACACAGAGAGGGACAGAGAGACAGACAGAGTGGCTCTCTTTTTTAACCACATCATCAACTGCACAGTGCTACTCCAGATAGCCCGTCAAGGACTCTAGTCTACAATATTATTGAATAATTAGTAGGTGCTTGGTGCCATTTTTCCCCCAATGGTTGCAGAACGAAGCTGGTTGTGCTTTTACACTATGATGCCAAAAATTTAATTTCCACAAATGCTATATTTTTCATATTTTATTTTCCTCTTTTAGAGCAGCCAGAATGCCATCACTTTTTCCATCAAATTTTTCACTGCAAAACTGCAACCAGAATGATCCGCTCCAGGAAGCAAGCAGGAAATGTTCCCATGAAAAATTATTCGGGCCTTCAGCTAGTGATATGAAAATGGAGCAAATGGCTCTAATTAGGACAAATTGAATTGTATTGAGGCTATGAATTACCTCTTACCTCGAACAGGGCCCGCAGTCTGGTTGTCAGGTAATCAATAATGCAATGGCGTTTACCTCACTTCTATAATAAAGGCTGGAACAGAAAAATGTCACGAAGCGTTCTCCGTCTCCTACATGCTGAATGAATTAACGGACAACAAAACTACGGTTCTTTCACTGGGTTGGTTCACAGGTACAGCCCACTTAAAGAGAAAAGACATCAGGCCCACTTTAGGGAGCTGTTACGAATCTGCTCTGTACAAACATCCTGCTGTTTTATATGCTTCCTGTGGTCAAAGGTTGCCGCAGACAGGGCATGACCAATTATTATATAAATCAGGACCTGACCGGGGACCGTGTCATCTGCACTGTGCCATTCAATTATTTCCAACTCATTCATGTCCACCAACTAAATATATGTATAAAATAAAATTCCACCAAACTGGTTTCAAGTGATGAACATTTAATGGTACAGATTTTATTTTATCAAATTTGGTTTCAATACTTATGTCATTGTATTATCTTCATCATAATAAATCATAATAATAATGTTGATTGCAGGTATTCGCCATTTGTGCTGTACATTTTAAAATATTGTAGCATAATCACTGTATACATAAAATAGCATGGAAAACATTATTGAGTTGGTGTATTATGTAAAAGTTTCCCTCTCCAGTCCATAATTATGCTGCTTAAGCTGCGAAAACTGTTTGGTTAGAATTCATGTGCCTGTGATGTCTCAAAAATTAGCACATTTACATACAGTGTATGCCCAAAGGTATGTGGACACCTGACCACCACATCTATTTGTTGGACATTCCATTCAAAAACCATGCATATTAAAATGGAGTTAGCTAGTCTTTAAGGTTATAAACATTTGCACTCATATGAGAAGGTTTTGTAATGTGTCTGCGGGAATTAGTGCTCATTCAGTCAAAAGAGCATTTGTGAGGTCAGGCACTAACCCAGAGTTGTTCGGGGGTTGAGGTCAGGCCACTGGAGTTCCTCCACACAAAACTCAACAAACCATGATTTTGTTGTTCTCAGTGTGCACACAGGGGTACAACCATGCTGGAACATGAAAGGGTTGGAAATGTTGGAGGCATATAATTGTCTGAAATGTCTTTGTGTTCTGTTGCATTAATGTTACCCTTTACTGGAACTAAGGGCTCAACCTCCAACCCTGAAAAACAGCCCCTGACCCATTATCCCTCCTCCACCAAACTTGCATATTGCTGGCACTCTGCATTCTGCAACATTTCTCCTGGCATTGGCCAAACCCAGAATCATCTATCAGACTGCCAAATAGTAAAGCCTAATTCATTAAACTCGTGACGCACAGCATGCTGATTTTGCTTGACAAAGAGGTTTGGAACTCTTTATAACTGAAGTTGATGAGAGAAAAATAAAATGCAGTAAAAATGTAGTACACTTTTTAAAGATTATTTTCTTAAGCCAATATTTAGACCCATGAAAAAGCAAATAATGTTATTTATATTGTAACTCTTGCTAATCTTTGATCAATGTATCACAATGTATCACAATGTATCCCAATGTATCCGTCACATGCTTTAGCTGAAGCAAGCTCAGACATCACAGAACAAAAGGAAATGTATAGTTTCAAATACAAACATTTAAACAGTTAATGCACTCAAAGAAGTGGGCAGTGTTGAATATAAAGGGTGGGCGTATTAAAGAAAGAACTAGATTTTTATCACCCACAGTTTGTGCACACTGCACTTAAAGTAACAACACTGAGGTTGCAGTGTTGAATTCCAGCCCCACTTTGAACTCCTCCATTGGATCGTTATTCAGTTGTACCTGCAAGTCAATCAGTGGTCCCATAGGACCTCAACCAATCAACCCAGCAACGTCAAATGCTTTTGAGCTCCAGACAGTTTAATCAATAGCTGCTTAGGATTTTTCAATAATCAAGCGGTGGGATTTCATTCAGCATGCAATGTCTTTATTTATGACTCCACACTGGCAAACACTGGCAAACACAGCTTCCTTATCAATGACGAGATTATAATATAATGGCGATCATTAGCTATAAGAAGGCCTGGACACAGATGTGTATTATTTGGCTACAAAACCCTATTTAAAGTAGCCCAAGGAGTAATAAATCTGAAACTTCAAGGGTGGACCAGTACAAAAGAGTACTGATGAATGAAAAGCCCACCATTAGCTTTCATCATTCCTCTCATTCCTTCCAAATAACACACCCATGTCACCCCCTGCTCTAAGATGACAACAGAGATTAGGAGTTAATGTTTGAGAGAGGTACACTGGCCAGGCATGGTTCAAACCCCATTCTTTAAATACCAAAGGCATGCATGGCAAATACACACTGTGGGACATTACAGAGCAACACTGTGATACAAATTTTATGAAACACAAAGGAAACTGCACAATGAAAATGTGATCCGTGAAATGTATTTGATTAAAATGTCTACATAATTTTCACATGAATTAAATATACTACATCAACCCAATGAATGACACACAATACAACTACTGTGTACATGGAGCTAATGAAGCCCTATATTTTATTCATGTTTCAAAGCTGTACACATTTGAATTAAGAAAGTTCAGTGCACTACCTTGTGGATATAATTGAGAGGTAAGTTTTTGATAAACTTATTTGGGTTTAATGCAGTTACTATTGTATTGTATCCCAGGTGGTTACTTAGGTGTAGCTATTATGCGTACTATGACATTTAGCTTTAGAGTATATACTGACTGTAGTGATATAGCTTTAGAATGGTTAAATATGACATAAGTGATAATAATTACTATATGTATAAGTGATAACATGCCTGGTTTGAATAAATTAATAAAGAATGAACATGGTAAGTTGTATATCATTGTTTGTCCATAGAACTAACAAAAAAGAAAACAGAACTGTAAGTCAACCTAATCGGTAATATCTATTTTTTTTACATTTGTGGACATTTACAGTTGTTTTCAATAATTATATCTAGTGAAATTATCTTATTCTATTGATAGGTCATTTTGCTTATTGCAAGGATGATTTCTGGAGCAACATCACTACATAAATTAATAAAAACAAGCAAAAATGTCAAGAAATATGTTATATTTTATATATTGTAAATATGTAAATATGATATATTGGAGATTCTGATTATCCACAATCTATTATAATCTAAACCTGTAAGCTGAACATACCATTTTATCCAACACAAAATCCCTGAATCAGCCTTCCAACAATCTGCAGAGCAAACCGCACACATCCTCCAGTCCAAAATCCGCTTTTATTAAAAACACAGATAATGGTTTTGGCTCAGAAAAGCCTGGCCACGCAGATGGTGTGGATCACATATTGATTTACAGGAGGTTCTGGCTCCTTACTGGAAGGCTTATACACTTAGCCATTACCCTATAAAGAAAAAAGTTCAAACACTGTCCTAGGCCCTGGATTGTACCCTCTGCAAAATTGGCTCATTACAACTAACGGGCAACTATCAATGCCCACAATTACAAACACATGTGGTCAGCTGGTGAAGAGACAGAGGTGGTGAGTATTTCCTTTGGCTGTGAACAACCTAAAGATCTCCATTACTAAACTCCTAGCTTAAAGCAATAACAATGAACATTCAAATCTACCTTCCCTCATTCCCATATGTAGATGATCAGTCCGGAATTGTTTATTGGCCACGTTGTTTTTACAAGGGTCTATGTTAGTCTCTAGGGTTACTGCAAAGTTAAAGAAGCACACATTAGACACCAAGTACATTGATTAAATACATTTTACATACACACACACATGTTTAATGTCCAGTTCAAAGGCTATATCAGATTGGAAAAGCTACTTTTTCTGAGCCAACATGATATGATGACAAGTGGTCTTGTCATTGTCTTGTCCAATTTTCAGATTCATCCTTTTGGGGAAAGGGTCTGAAGCACGAAATGTTCATGACAAAATGTTCTTTGGCATGTTCCTTGCAATTACCCACTTTTAGAAGAGATGTTTACCTGTTAGTTTACTCTATATACTACTTCACCTTTACTGACATTTTAACTAACTTAATATCTTCACACAGTGGAAAGTGGAAAAAGGACAAAAATGTATTATGATAATAATACATAATGATACTAAGTATTACAACATATTATGCATGTTCTGTTATGTGTGTGCCTATTTTTATAGTTTTTAAAGACTCTTTTTAAGGCTGCAGCATTCAGATGTAAACAAGCTGATCAGAAAGCTCATTAATATATTTGTTTATACTTTTGCTTATTTTGCCTGATAAACATTATATAACTGTAAAAGCTAGCATTTATCACATTTCTTATAGGGGGTTTCATAAAATAGTGGTTTCCACTGCAAGCAGAATATTGAGCAGTGTTGCATTTTGAGGGTTGGTATGGCCTGTGGAGCTGGGGGCCCAATGGAATATCTTTTTCATTGAACCCAAAATTCCTGACAGTGCCACTGCTTTAACAAATAGAAGCTCAGTGCTTGTCAGCTAACTCACACTATGCCCTGTGGCTTATCTACTTTGTGCTAGTGTTAAGTAAGTCCTCCCCCATGGGGCTACTGTTGCATTGTAATTACTAAATGGGGATGACCGAACTCAATCAGCTATATGACTCTTAATGGTGACCTCTCGCTTTGCTCCTCAACCACAGGAGAAATGACTTCAACCTAAATCAATAACGAGGAAAACCTGCTGCCTTGCTTTGTGTCTGTAAGTGTGTGTGTGTGTATGTGTGTTAAACCTCTTGTATTAATTTCAGCAACTGATCTATACTAAGTGCACCAAGGGAGCCATAACCACAGTGAAGATGTGTCATAGCTAATTAAGCTAAATGCTAGCTCAAGACATGCTAATGCAATTCTGCCTTCTTCAGTGGTGTTAACCTGCAATCTCACCTCGTCCTGCTGATCAAGTCCTTGCAGCATTAGTAAGGTGAGGTTAGCTTTTATAGGACCGAGGCTACAGCTAAGTTCTGTGGGGTTGTAGATATCTGCAATATTGTAAAACCCGATCACTCACACTGTAGAAATTTGTATCATGTTAAGTGCAGGCAATATACACTGTGTGTCCAAAGGTTTATAGACACCTGCTTAACTAGTGAGTCTTTTGAGATCAATCCTATTTATAAAAGTTTTACACTAGATGATGGAACATTAATATGAGGATTTGATTGCATTAAGCCACACTGGTGGCTTTTCAGTTATATTCTAGGTTTGCAATGTCCAGTTGCAGAAGCCAGTCTGTCTTTTCAGCTTCAGTTTTTCAAGTGACAGTTTCACAGTAGCCTTTAGAATTTGCTAATTTTGCAGATTTCAGTTTACTCCATTCCTTCATCAACACAAAAAGTTTCCTGTGCCACTGGCCACACAACTTCAAAGCATGTGTCATCTACTCTGTGCTTAGCAGGTGGCAAGGTGTTCTTTTTTTATAAAATTCAAATCTTTATTTTCTTCTAAACATACCACTTTTTTCTTCTAGCACCTCTACCATTTTTATCCATCAGTCCACATTACTTGTATGGCTTTAGCAATGAGAGTGCAGGTAAGGTTGCTTTCTGATGTGTCTTCGGTGCAGATCATGTTTGTAATATGGTGCACCACAACTCCTGTATCAGCTGAGCCTTTCTGCAGACCCCTTGCTGTCATGTGGGGGTTTTGCTTTGCACACAAGCATTTCTATCTGAGGGTTTTTATTGTCTTCCACATCTTGCTTTGATTTCTACAATTGTTTAACTGCTGTTTATTAATGACATGTTACACAGTGTAAATCATTAGCATTTTGATATTTTTTAATAGCCTTTCTCTAATTTTAGGGATTAATTCGTTTTATTTTTAGGTAGTCTATAAACGCATCCAATTTGCACTACTGTTTATAATTGCATTAGCCACGCCCACAGACTTCAATCTGTCAGGTACCTATGTCACTTTATTGTTACTATGTTAATATCAGGGACCTTTTATATTTTTCTATTTATATTTGTATGATTAGTAATATTTATAAGCTTAGTCATATTTTTATTTGTAATGTTATTTAATGTTAATGGCACAATTTAAATTCTCTGTATGTCCTGTATATATTGCAGTATTGACAATAAATCTCACTTTGACTTCTGACTTATTTTCAGACAGCTGATTTCTTTCTTTCTTTTTCTTTCCTTTCTATTTCTCTTTTTTTCTTTTTGAACTTTTGTCATTCTTTTATTGGAAGTATATGATACTTCCATTTTTGGAGTGTATTAATGAATATTTACGTGATGAATATCACGTCGGGGTCACATACTTCTTGCGTGGCCTCCCAGAACAACACCAGCATAATCAAATTTGCTGATGATACTATAGTCATTGGACTGATCACTGGTGGGGAAGAGACAGCGTACAGGAGGGAGGTGGCTGAGCTGGTGGCCTGGTGTTATGACAACAATCTTTCCTTGAATACAGACAAGACCAAGGAAATGATTGTTGATCCAAGGAGGAAGCGAGAGCTACACACACCCCTGTACATAGGGGAGACTGAGGTGGAGAGGGTGAAAACCTTAAAGTTCCTTGGCATTCACAACAGTGAGGATCTCAGCTGGTCCCACAACACTCAGATCATCATCAGGAAGTCCCAGCAGCGACTGTACTTTCTGAGAAGGCTGAGAAAATTTGGTATGCCAGCCAAAATTCTCAGCACCTTCTACAGGAGTATGATTGAGAGTGTTCTTACCAGCTCCATCATCGTCTGGTATGGAAACTCTGCTCAGGACTGAAAGGCTCTCCAACAGATCAAAACTGCACAGTCCATCTCAGGAGCAGCCTTCCCCTCACTGCAGAACATCTACCACACCAGGGTCACCAGGAGGGCCCACAACATAATCAGGGACAGTATACACCCCCAGCACACACTCTTCACACTTTTACCTTCAGGCAGACGTTACAGGAGTGTGAAGTCCAGGACCACAAGACTGACAAACAGTTTCTACTCACAGGCCATCAGGATTGTGAACACCTCACACACTACCCCTCCAACCGCTCCCATCTGAACTGGTCTTAACTGGTCTGATTTTAACTACACCTTACACCCACTATACTGCTGTTTACATACAATACTGTTTACATTCACTACTAGCACAAACATTATTGTTTACATTTGTTACTTGCAACTTGCACTTTATGGCTGCTGATCTTCATACTTTCACATAAAAGCACACATAACTTTTATTTTTTATTCTTTAACTATAAAAACCCTTTTAATTACTTCAACTATTATTGTACTTTGTATATTTTGTATACATTTTTTTTTATTATTTCTTTTATTTGTTATCTTTATCTATTGGTGAATGGAGGAACAGCAAAGTAAGAATTTAATTGTACAGTGTAACGATCTGTTCTGCTGTACACATGACAATAAAACTCTTGAATCTTGAATACTTGAATATTTCTTGCTTGTACTAGTTGTTACATAGTTGATTTAAGTCTCTTAAGATTCTGAATCTCTGTGGTTCTTCATTACGGGAGGCTTCTGCTCTTATTGCTTATAAAATAGGCTGTCAGGCAGTATATCTTCATTAATATATTCCACCATCAGCATTTTATGCACCATCTCTGTATGACTTACAGCCTTGCAAGCTGATAAATGGGTGAATGTGGGAGAGTAATGAGTGTCCAGATACAGTCCCATATGATTTATAAAGCTGTCAGAGATAGATGATTTAATTCTAAAAAAAACCCTGTGTTTATCTGAGCGTATCATTGTGCAGATGTATGGTCTTTAAATGATACGTTATTCTGATTTAGTGCCACTCAGAAGCATCTCTGGGATTTCAGGGAATGTAAAGTTGATGATGGAGCAGCTGTCTGTGTTGCTACACTGGGAAGCATTTGAATGACTGAAAACGTTAAGTGTTATAATTCACTTTCAGAAGTCGCATTCACTCCCACTAAGAAGGACATAATTTAACATTAATATTTCTCAGTTCATTGAAACATCCAATGGAATCCTGTGGAAAGTGCAGATTCTAAACTTTTAATCCTTACTGGGGGCTCTCTCTTGCTGAAAGATGGCCAGGCATCTGAGACCATTTGCCATACAGAATCATATGGATATATAGACTCAGATCACTGGCTATTTGTTCTCCAGTCTGATTAAGTATCATAGGAGAAGACCCAGGACTGTTATCTTTGCAATGGGAGGCTGCACATAGAATTAAATGAAGGGGTGCGAACAACAGTGGGCCACATGTGTTTAGGACAAATGTAGGTGTCATGATAAGATTTGATTATTATATTCAAAGATTTTGAATAAAAGATTGGAAGGATAAGCAATAAAGAATGCTTGTTTACAGCCTGTTATGCTCGTGTTTACCATGGGTGCCAAAATGTGTAGAGGGCACAGTATATTGGGAGTTTTTCACTGCTTTTTCAAGTTCTGCTTAAGTAAGCCTGGTCACACTCTAAAGCCCAAAGAGTCATTGTGGCTCCCAGAGGCCCAATCCAACCTTTCATAGCCTGTTTAACACTAAAGACCTAATCACTCCCACTGCGGGGACTCACGGTGTGTATGTGTGTGTGTCAGGTATATGCCACAATCTGGGGACCAAACCTTGTTCACATGTTTGTTCATATATACCTTTTGCCTATGAGTGGAACACAAGCGCATCCTAACAATACAAATCATTACATTTTAAGATTAGGGTATCATTAAGGTTACAGTTAAGTTTAAAGTAAGGTGGAGATTAAGATTAAGGCTAGGGTTAGGATCGAAGTAGTTCGGGTTTGGTTAAGATCAGGGTAGTCTAGGGTAAGATTAGAGTTAGACTAGTAGTAGTTCTGGTTAAGGTTAAGGGAAGGTTATTGTTAGGTTGGTAGCAGTTCTGGTTAGGGTTAGGGTTGACTAGTAGTAGTTCTGGTTAAGGTTTAGGTAAGGTTATTGTTAGGTTGGTAGCAGTTCTGGTTAGGGTTAAGATTGACTAGTAGTATTTCTGGTTAATGTTAAGCTAGTACTAGTTCTGGTTAGGGTTAGTGTTGACTAGTAGTAGTAGTTTTGGTTAATGTTGAGCTAATACTAGTTCTGATTAAGGTTAGGATTAGACTAGTGGTAGTTCTGATTAAGGTAAGACTAGTAGTAGTTCTGGTTAAGGTATGGTTAGGATTAGGTTTAAACTAGTAGTAGTTCTGGTTAAGGTTAGGGTAAGTTTAGGGATAGGCTAGTGGTAGTTCTGGTTAGGGTTAGGCTAGTACTAGTTCTGGTTAAGGCTAGACTAGTAGTAGTTATGATTATAATTTGGCTAGTAGTAGTTTTGGTTAAGGTTAGGGTTAGACTAGTAGCAGTTCTGCTTAAGATTAGGCTAGTAGTAGTTCTAATTGAGATTAGGCTAGTAACAGTTCTGGTTAAGGTTAGGGTTAGATTAGTAGTAGTTCTGTTTAAGATTAGGCTAGTAGTAGTTCTAATTGAGATTAGGCTAGTAACAGTTCTGGTTAAGGTTAGGGTTAGATTAGTAGTAGTTCTGTTTAAGATTAGGCTAGTAGTAGTTCTAATTGAGATTAGGCTAGTAGTAGTTCTGATTGAGATTAGGCTAGTATTAGTTTAGGTTAATGATAGGTTAGTAGTAGTAGAACTACTGACTTTATTTCAAGCTATGAGTGGCTAAATACAAATAAAAAAAGTTTAATGGGCATGTTCAGTAACTATATTTCAGTTGTATTTACAGGCATATCTGGTGTAGGACAGTAAATATAACTTTCTCTCCCTTTTATTTACATTTCAAAGCACACAGACACATCTCCAACCCAGGTAAAGCACAAAACAATAAAGTGGTATCTTTATTTGTCTACTCTTATTCAGGGTCTGGAAAAAGAAATAATGAGTTTGATCAAACAAACACTTCCCACCAACACCATTCCTTAGGAATTACTACATAACGTGTTCTCTCCACTGTGTGTTTATACAGGCACGCGCCACACAGTTACCCTGGAGCTGCAGCAGAGGCCGTAGATGGGCTGAAAAGCAAGGTCCGCTGCTCGCAAAGCCATGAGTCATTTAAAGATTAATTGCAGAGTAAACGGAGCAGAGAACGCAGTGGAAACAGAGCAGAAATCCACAGAGACGAGAAACCGTTTAGACACAACTTTCATACCACCTGCTACTCTCAGGATACTATAAAATTAAACTAATTGTAATAGCAGGCTTTTCACAGGTAGGGGGCAGTAATACAATCTTAATTCTGCATTCTTATGTTGTTGTGTTTTCAGTCTTACATCTTTTGATTTTACAGTTGAAAACGTAAGGTATTTTATTTACTGTATTTACTGTACTTGCTCCAAATTAATTAACTTCCCTCAGCCAGAATCTTACCATACCTCATGATATATGCTATATGCTTTTCTTTCTTTCTTTCCTTTTTTAACTTCTTTAAGTCTGTGTTCTTGAGAGTTTTTTTTCTTTTTCTCTCATCTGTATATAATTTAGGACTCAAATATTATTTTTGGAGTTTTTATTTCTTTTTATCTTCTTTTTTCATTCTTTCTTTCTTTTGTAATTCTTTAAACCATTAATTCAGTCTGTGTTTCTCTGTTTCTTACAGTTCTTCTGTTTTGTAACATTCAAAAATTATAATTCTGTGATTGGTTAAAATATTATTTTTGGAGGATATTAACAATATCAGTTTTTTTTCCTATTTTTCCATTGATTTGTTTCTTCTTCTATTTTTTGTTTGTAATAGCTATTACTGTTATTTGCACAGGACTACCAGAGAGCAGGAATTGTTTGGGTGGTTTATTCCCAGCACTGTAGTGGCCCTGATGTGGTGGTAGTGTGTTAGTGTGTGTTGTGCTGGTATGAGAGGATCAGTCACAGTCACTGTGACCACAAATAAAGGACTACAAGAGGGCAAACACAAACTGTGTTCCAACTTCCAACAGATGAGCGGTTGTCTCTAATATTACATCTGCACAATAGACCAACAAGGTAGAAGCTTCTAATAGAGTAGGCAGTGAGTGGAGTTGATCTATGTATAACTGACAAAAAATGGAAATGCTTTCGTTAATGGAAATACTGATTTTGAGTTGTGTACAGCTCTGCTCTGTGTTTACGGTTTCTGTCCACACATGTTCAGTCTCTTTTGTACATTTGATCCTGACTACTCAGCTAATTTCAGCTCATTTACATTTTTTACCCTTAATGTACTGTTTAAGCCAATTGCTTAATGTAGGTAAAATACTTAAGTAGGCTTAATGTAGCCTAGATTTTTACTGAGGTTAGAGTACGCACATGCTGGAATATTGGCACATTTAGAACACCAAGCAGTAATTAAAGTAAAAGCACTGCAGGCCTGCTTTCTTCACCTTTAATCATTAGGCCACAAGTTCATGACAACAATCATTTCAGTGAGTCAACCAAGACCCGCCAGAGACCACACTTTAAAGTCCTGGGGCATGCCACACACTCACACACACATTCACCCATTGATCAAGCCATCCGCCTCATCTGGAACACATTGCAGTTAACTAGCGTCCTGAGAAATGAGAAAGAAAGTGAGTGTGAGAGAGAGAGAGAGAGAGAGAGAGAGAGAGAGAGAGAGAGAGAGAGAGAGAGAGAGAGAGAGACACACACAGAAAAGAAGAGAGAAAGCAGTAGGCAGAGGGAAAAGAACAGAAAAAGGAAGGAGTGAGAGGCAGAGCAAGAGAGCAAGATAAGTTTGAGATCAAGAAAAGATAAAGAAAGAAGAAGAGGAGAAAAAGATTCAAAAGAGAGCTAATCATAGTGTTGGAGAGGTAAGAGAGTGCTTGAGAAGTTGGTGATCTTGTTTTATTGGGCAAAACACTTTACCCTAGAAATCTTGAATGGCTGGGATTGGAGGTCTCTTAAACACTTGGTGAAGTGGAATGATGAAAAATCTACAGTTGAGCTAACCGCTATGTTCAACAGTGAAAGTAAGCATATTTCCACACGCACAACACAACTCACAGGATTAGGAAAAAACTGCTGTATGGCCAAAAGAGAACATCTTCTTAGTAAGGCTTCTTAGTAAGGCTAGTCAAAACAGAAGGCTTCAGTCAGGTAGGGAGCCATCCTCACATGAAAAACGCTCATGTGAGATACAGATTCAGTCCAGAACGTTGGTCATCATGCATAATGTTCACTGCACAAGCCTCTGGGGGCAGTGTTGATCTAAGCGTGCTTAAGTTGGTCATGTCTAGGCTCAGCATTGTTATATGGCTATGCAATGAAGTCAGCAGAGCCTGACTACCTGAATGTACTGAATATATGAGTTTTGCTTTGTATCATATTTGGTACATCTGGTATTTTTTGCAGTTTTTTGCTGCCAAATGAAAACATTCAGAACACAATGTTTAACCCTTTATACTCTGAGATTTACATTTAAACATTTCATATGTTTATATAGTGAGTTTTACATCTACTACAATCTTTGGTTCCCACTAAAATTCAGAACAAAGTGTGGGTTTGAGGAAATTTCAGGTGTACATCAGGTTTTTTACAGAACACAATTATAACAGGGATGATTTACAGGTCTCAAAATCTTCAGACATGTCCTGAGTCTGTAGAGTCTACCTTTTCTATTCCATTTAATTGCGAGATAGTTCATGACTCACATCCAGAGTTATGAGTCTGTGAAGAGCAACGCAATATTGACCAATGGACACTCAAGAATTCGCTAAGGCCTTACCCATCACATCTGAAACGTTTTATTCTTCATTCAGTTGACACATCAGAGACATGTATGAAATAGTGGGCAAATGTTTAAAGCTGGTGGAGTTACTATGACAGTTTTTGTTATTGTACAGAAAGCTGAGACTGTGATATGAAACACATGTGTTTCATGATGAAAGGCACCTTTAAAAACGAATAAGCCTTCAAACCCCACAGGGTTAATAATACAACTCACTGTGGAATAATTCTGTTGTTGCTTTTTTTTGAGTGTTGTTTGAATTTATATTATCTTCTTCATCTGTATAATGATGTGGTTTGTTTAGGTTTCTATCTATTATTTTTGTTGTGAAAGAAAAATAGAAGAGTATGAGAGAGGGGGGAAGGATAGAGTAAAAATTACAGAAACTGAGTAAGATGGAGGACAGTGAATGAGGATGGAAAAGGAGAGAAATGGGAGAAGGAGAGGAGGGAGAGAGAAAGATGAAGAGAGAGAGATTCATGAAGAGAAAATGGGAGAGAGAGGTTGCAGGAAGAAAGTGAAGAAATAGAGAAGCCACCAGTATTTCCACCAGTAAATTTTGATCCAGTTCATTTTTAACATAATAATTTGTAATTATGAAAAAATGCCTTAGTGTGGTTTCAAATCTACTTAAGCCCTCTCAGAGTGAGAGATGGAGTAAGAGAGAGAGAGCAAAAGAGAGTGAGAGCAGGATGGCAGAGAGCTGACGGGCTTTTAGAGATCAGTTAGAGCTTTACTCTCTCTGCTGTTCTCTCTGCTGTGCTGTAGAAAGTGAAGAGATAGCAACTGCTGTTTAATGTTTTATTCTCAGTGGCTGATTTATTAACTGAACTTGGATTTGAAGAAGAAAGGCTAACTCTATACTACTACATTTGAGTTTATGAATGATGACAGTTAATAAAATTGGGTTGAATTCATGTGTGAAGAGAACGCAAAGTTAAAAACCTTTTGAACCATAAACTGTTATTACCTTTCAAATATGACATTGAAAATGTATAAAAAAGCAATAACAGAGGAAAGTAAAGATGCATTAGTCAGTATTTGATACATATTATAATACAAAATAATACGACCCGCTTAGAAAACTCATTTAAGAAAATAAGACTAAATAAAAGGCTGTTATATATAAACATGCAAGAAATGCCAGTACTAGCAGCCAAATAAACACTTGTAACTAAAGTCTGTGATGCTATAAGTGGGTGTGGGCGGTTTTCAACCATTTTGCCAATAACCCTAACCTGGTCATCCTCTTCCTTTTCCTGTTTCAACAGTTCCAAGCTTAATAATCTTTGAATTGGTATTTAAAATAGTTTCAATTTGGTTATCGGGACTTCAAGTGAGATGAGACTGAGGATCCATCCTTACTAAAATACCGCTAAACAACTAAAATACTGTATATTGTTAAAAACACACACATACACAGAACATATCCTTTGTACTCCTTGTAGGTCTTCATTTTTTTATAGTACAGCAGTAACGCAAATGCAGAGGTGTAGCCGAGGGATGGCCAGGTGTGTCCAGCACTGTCCAAGCATGAAGTATGACTGTGAAATTATAGAACAGGCCATACACTCAAAGTAACAGTTACACTATGATATAACAAATATTGTCCAGGAACAAGCTGGGCTTAAAATAGGAGAGAAGGAGTAAACAGGTAAAGAGACATCAGAAGGTGACAGACAATGAGTCAGGCGAAAAATCCTTCAGCTGTGAACTACATTTTGCAGTAGGCTATGCAATAGCAAGATGGGTTAAGCATAAAAAAACACCATCTATATCAGTTTATCATACAAACTGATAACTATTTCAATAATGTATGAGCAACAATAGAGCAAAACCCACGAAGACTACATGCTGTAAAGAGCTTCACAATCATTGCTGCTGAAACGGACACCTGTACATCTGTGTTTCTCCTATTTTGTGGGTTGCTCTTCTTGTATGTAAGAAGGAGACTTGATTTAAACCAGAAGCATTAACCACACTCTTCTGCACCTCTCATATTATACATCATCACACCCTTCATACCATATTTTGCTGGCCGACTATCCTTATTGTTAGCTCACCAGATGTATATATAATGTATGCAGTAAACAGTGAGTAACAGTAACAAGTAAACTTGTTAAAGGTGCTATAGAATGCTTTTGTTGCAGTTTTTTTTTGATGTCTACAAAAAAATATCTGATCAGAGAAGCCTATTAATACAGCATCTGATGGTCAGTGAAAACAAAAAGACAGCTAATAAGAGAGGAAGTTTAATTGAATCATTCTAACACAGATCCACATTAGTCCACAAATTCGTATTATTAACTAGAAAGTTTTTTATTGTTCTTTAATAAAAAAAACAAATCTGCACAATGTATCACTGTATTATTAATTTATTTATTTTATATATAATTTATTTATTTGTTTTTGTTTTGAGATATTTAAAGTGTACCTCATGTGCAATGTGTGACTAAAGTTATGGTCAACTCCTATCTGTCAAAAACTTTTAATGATCTTTATAGTAATTTACAGTGAATAACATATTGATAGTTTAGGATATTTACTTCATACTGAGGTCTACAAGTCATAACAGCAAGCTTCCTCCTAAATTATCTCAAATAGACTTACTGTTATCTATAACATAGACTAAAGTTCAAATTTGGTGATGTCCTTTTGTCTGTCACACTGCCAGGAACAATTTAAGCTCCATTGATTGTCAGTAGAAGGACCTCAGGACTTGACTGTGTTGTGCTGTGCTTGTTAGGCTTTGTTTTAAAGGGCACTGAAAGAAATTCCTGTTGGCTCTGTTAACATGGCATGAACTACTACACGGAACAGTGTGCTGACGTACAACCGTGACATTGGTTGTGCACGGTCGCAACTAATCTGCACTAACAGTACCAGAAATGATTCAGCGTGAAGAGAGAGAGCTCTCGCTGGGACACTGGCACCTGTGGAGGGATTAGTGTGAACAGGGTCCATTCTGAAGCCAGAGCAGGCTGACCTGAACTGTGTCCACACGCTAATGCCAGAGAATATAATCATCACTCCACATGTGTTCTGTCAATGTGATATTCAGAGCTAATAAAGATAATAAAGATAATAAGTAGAAGAATTACTATTATTATTATTATTATTATTATTATTATTATTATTATTATTATTATTATTATTGTTATTATTATTATTATTATTATTATTATTATTATTATTATTATTATTATTAATGTCAGCATAGCCATAGAAGTTTTCTATATATATACTGATGATATGACGTGATTGGCAGCGTATATAATGGAATAAGGACTGTCCCAAATACAGAACCTTGGGGTACACCACAGTAAATGTCATTCTTTCTAAATATACATTCACTAAGGGTAATAAAATACTGTTTATTCGCTAGACATGTGTGAAAAATTCCTATCCATTTTCATGCTTGTACAAGTAAACAGTAATGTACATCATCCCTTGTAACACTAAGGTCCAAAGTCCAAACAAAGTCCAAACGGTCCTTGTTGATAATTAGTTTTACAAAGGACCACTAAAATAAAGTGTAATTGAGAATAATATCCTAAGATTATTTTTATTACAAGAAATCTCAGAGAAGTCACTCAGACTTCTCAGACTACACATCTGTTAAAAATCTATTCAATAGAATTTTATAGTGTACTATTAGTTTATGCCCTAGAATATAAATGTAACTACACTTTCAAATTCCATATTTATCAAATTCAAATAATAATAAAATATTTCCACTTCTACTTACAAACTCTAATGTAATGTTGGATGTGAGATGTAAGTTTAGATTTTGGACCTTCAACTTGTTTCAAAGTGATAGATAATTAAGTAAAAGCTATAATTTTAGAAAAGGTGCATATACACCTTAGGGCACCATAAGTTTGTACAGTTCTATACATAGAACATACTTTTGCAGATATGTTGCTTTAAATATTTTTGGCTGAACTGAACATGGGAAGAAAAAAAACAGAAATTTGTCATAATTAAGTTCTCCAAACAGTTTGAAAGAAAAGCACTTCTTAGTTTTCTAATGCTTTTATAGTGCTTTAAGTTTTAGGTATTAAACAGGTAATAACCAGGTATGATGTACTACAAGCTACAAGGTAATTTTGGTAACATATGATAACAAGATACATTTCATAACAATTTTCATGTTCTAGATATTAACTGTGTGCGTAGAACAAACTCTGTGCATGTATTTTGGTAAATTGATTGTACACAAAGAAAGTACAAGCAGTCTTATGTAGCAGTACATGACTATTACCTGTACATTTAACTGAACATGGGCTGTAATTGAACATATATTATTACTAAGTCAACAGGTAACATTACAGTGAAATGTAAGGTGAGTATGATATATGTACCTCTATGTAAATAGCTAAACATGTATGTCATTTTAAGTCTTAAAAGTTAATCTCAATTTAACCCTCAATTACTACTTAGTGCTCTGGAGTTTGTACCTCATGCCAGTCAATAGTTAGAACTGAAGGTATAAAAGAATGACTTACCCACATTTCTGCTCTCTCCTTATGTGTTGGGATGGAGGAGAAATGTGGGCCAAGTAGAGAACAGGCTGACCAATAAATTGGTCTGCTGATATTATTGAATGATATGAGCTAAATGCACATGAATTTGTATCAATGTTTATAAAGGCTAATTAATGACAATTAAAACAGAAACAGAGAAATGGAAGACGAATCTTTCAACCATTTTATAAGTGATGTTGTTGCAGAGTTTGCCTATCGAAGGGCACTTAGCAAACCAGTTGGTAAATGAATCACAACAGCTGACCTAGAACTAAAGCTGAAGCTGAGCCAACCAGAGTAAAGGCCAATTCCCATTATTTTCAGGTGAAGTAGTAGTAGAACCTTATTAGTTGTTCTTTGTGTGAAAAGATCTTTTTTCTATCTAAATATAGCAATATTGAATATATCTGTAACTTACACGTCTGTGGTTACTGTGGGTACATTAAACAATTATTAAACCAAAGGGGGCATATTAAACAAACATGAGCTAAACTAGTATTTAATATGGCTTGGTAGCCAAACAAAGCTATCTAGCTTCTCTTTCAAATGTGTAGTGTGTGTTTGTTATAGTAGAACTATTTTGTAAGAGTGAATTTATAAATTGTACTTCTGTTTATCAAAGCTTTAATATACATTTACCATATTGTTGCTTAAAGTACTGTTTTTATATCAAAATTTTAAATCCTTATATATTAAAATCTATATCTGCCTTAACAATCCCATATCGGTCAGGCACTTCCAGGCTCTGGTCAGTTTGGTGTGGACTTTTGTGACATTGCTCCATAGACTCTTTTTGGCCACCCTTATTGTTAATACTTCTTCCTCAAGTGTGTGTACAGAAAAATACTCTAATACTCAATGCACATGGTGTGTGTGGGGGAGTGTATTTAAAATGTCATCAAGATCACAGAGCATCCATTAAAATATCAAATTGCGAAAACAAGTTGGTTATTGCGAGGGTGTAATAGTTGTTCTGGCAAGGAAAGGCGCTTGGGTGGAGATGTGATGTTTTGGTTCTTGGCTTGTTAAGAGCAGCACTCTCTTTGACCTCTTCACAGCATGTAACAGGCTGTCTGATAGAATGAAATATCTCAGACTTTATCCCCCTGTCCATTCAACACATCCCTCCTTTAACACAAATCTGCTATTTGGATCCGTTCTCTGTGTTGGGGCAGATTTATCAGACCTTGTGAATTCTTTGATATATTATCAGAAATTATTCCGAATATCAGCATAATTCAGTCATTAAGCTGTAAACAAAGATGTGCTTTGCTGTAAAATGGTACATGAGAGAAACTTACCGGCTCATATTTCTTTACTGTGGTGATGAGAGGAATCAGACCACAGCATTTCTACTAGTCCAATCGTCAGAACATTTTCACAGAATGTAAAGAGCAGCAGCCGTGCACAAATTATACAGAAAAAATAGGGATACTTGCTTTTGTTTTGGACAGTAACAATATGATCCCTGATGTCTAAGACATTGTTTTATTATATTTTTGTGAAAATATTAGACTATTAGACTGTCACTGTTTTACTATTTATTGTCATGAGCATCACATACGAAAACTAAAAACTTAAAAGACACATATATTGATATATATCAATATATCTATACCTCCTTTAACGCAAATCTATTTTACATCAAACCACTCTGACTTTGATTAGATATGATATACAGTTTAATTGATATTTGTTAATAACACCTTAAGAGGACAGCAGTGAGTAATGTTTGTTTACTTGATGTTTGTAATAACACCTGAAGAGGGCAGCAGTGAGTAATGTTTGTTTATTTGATGTTTGTAATAACACCTTTAGATGGCAGCGATAAGTAATATTTTTTATGTTTGTTAGTAACTCCTTTATGTGATGTTTGTTAGTAACACCTTTTGAAAGCAACAATGAGTAATGTTTATATATATATATATATATATATATATATATATATATATATATATATATATATATATATATATATATATATTTTTTTTTTTTTTTTTTTTTTTTTTTTTGTTAGTAACACCTTAATGTTTGTTTATTTGATGTTTTTTTAATGACAACATTATTTGATGTTTACAGGACATTCTCTTCTAGTTTTGCTAACGCAGTTTAATCTAAGCTTATTCAAATACCATTAGATGTACGACATCATAATTCTCTCATCCTTTTAAGCAGCATATTATTATATAACATAATAATAACTTAATGAAAACATTTGGCCCAGATCCTTTAGCTCTTAACATAAGCCACTAAACTGTACATGCTTTGATTGAATTAGATTATATCCTGTTTACTATAACATTACATATATTACAAGTTCATCCAGAGTCTGTACGTTACAGCCAGACACACAGTCCTTATTTGTGTGAGAAAAAGAAAGAAAAACAGGAGAGACAGGGTACAGGTAAGAAGAGATAATGATTAATATATAACTGTATATATAACTTGAACCTGCTTTAATGTGACATAGCCTTTTCCCTCTTTTGTCTTTAAAGCGAACACATTTCTTCAACATATTATCAAAAGGAGCAATACAGTCCATTAGGGCATTCATCACAGCTGACAAATACTGCACTTACTGACAATGTGTGTCTGTGTGTGTGTCTGTACAAAGGAGTGTGCACATATTAGTGTGTGTGTTACTACATATTTGACATATATACATATATACACTCACCAAGCGCTTTATTAAAAACATCTCCTCGTATTTAAACTCATCAGCTCTACATAACATATAGGAGCACATAGTAGTTCTACATGATCACCATGAACACTGGGGCACCCCAGGGCAGTGTACTGAGCACCCCAGGGCAGTGTACTGAGTCCTCTGTTGTTCACCCTGCTGACTCATGACTGTGTTGCGAAACACAGTTCTAACAGCATCATAAAGTTCGCCAATGATACAACTGTGCTGGGTCTCATCAGCAAAGGCGACGAGTCAGCATACAGGGAGGAGGTACAGCAGCTGACAGACTGGTGTACAGTCAACAACCTTCACTGGAATGTAGAGAAGACCAAGGAAATGGTTGTTGACTTCAGGAAATCAAGACCAGACCACTCTCCGCTTAACATCAACGGCTCCTTTGTGGAGATCGTTAAGAGCACCAAGTTCCTTGGTGTCCACCTAGCGGAGAACCTCACCTGGTCCCTGAACACCAGCTCTACAGCCAAGAAAGCCCAGCAGCGTCTCTACTTCCTCCGGAAGCTGAGAAAGGCCTGTCTCCCTCCACCCATCCTCACCCTTTTCTATAGGGGAACCATAGAGAGCATCCTAAGCAGCTGCATCACTGCCTGGTTTGGGACCTGCACAGCCTCTGACCGCAAGTCCCTCCAACGCATTGTGAGGACAGCTGAGAGGATCATCGGAGTCTCTCTCCCCTCCGTCTTGGACATTTACACCACCTGCTGCACCCGCAAAGCAACCAGCATTGTGGATGACCCCACCCACCCTTCACACAGACTGTTCTCCCTCCTGCCATCAGGAAGAAGGTACCGCAGCATCCGGTCCAACACGACCAGACTCTGCAACAGCTTCCCCCCAAGCCATCAGACTTCTCAACACATCTCAACGTCTGAACTGATATCTTTTCTGGTACATGTACACTCTCTCTCTCTCTCTCTCTCTCTCTCTCCAATCATTTACCCCAGATAAAAAAGGGGAAGCATTTTTGCACAAAGCATTGCACTAATAACTTTACTACCTCACTGGACTCACATTGCATAATTTGCACACTACCGGCAATTATTTATTATTCTCTGTCTGTACTGTGTTGTGTTGTCTGTCCGCACTTGTTTGTTTGTGTTGCACTTGTGTCTTGTATGCACTGTCTATGTTGCACCATGGTCCTGGAGGAACGTTGTTTCGTTTCACTGTGTACTCTGTATGTAGTTGAAATGACAATAAAACCCACTTGACTTGACTTGACATTTACAGATTACAGTACATCTGTTTCATTGTGTACTTCATTGTGTTATCCCGCTTTCACCCTGTTCTTTAATAGTCAGGGCCCCCACAGACCACCGCAGAGCAGGTATTACTTGGGAGATGGATCATTCTTAGCACTGCAGTGACACTGACATGGTGGTGATGTGTTGTTTTGTTTAGAATGAATCAGACACAGCAGTGTTTTAAAACACCTCAGTGTTTCTGTTCACTCACCATCCACTCTATTATACACTACTCTGTTGATCCAACTTGTAGATGTAAAGTCAGAGACAACATCTCATCTGTTGCTATGGAGTTTGTGTTCGCCCTCTAATGCATCAGTGGTGACAGGACGCTGCCCACAGGACGCTTTGGCTGGATAGTTTTGGCTTTCCAGCAGTCCAGCAATGACACGGTGGTGCTTAACACTCCAGCAGCACTGCTGTGTCTGATTACATATGGACACTAAATTAATGCAGTGTATGCCGCTCGTTTAAGGGACATACCGTTTTGGATCTCTGAGAGTATACTTATGCAGTTTTAATATTTAGCATCCAAAATTCACCAGGACAGTACTCCAGCACAGTGTAAGTAAGAGAATATGAAATAACAAGACTGAGTTGCTGACAGCTGGGATGTGTTTCAGAAATATGGTTATTGTAAAAAAAATTGTATGACTATACAGAGACTGAACTTGTGGTCCCCCCCCCCCCCCCCCCCTAGGAGCAGCACATTTATTGTACATTTCACTCCATAAAGGTCCCTGTACTGTATTTCCATGTGTTTCTGGTAAAATGCATCCAGGCCATGGTGTCTGGACTGTATAAAATGAATCCTTTAGTCGGTGCTCAGATAAATGATGGAATTTCACAACGCTACACTTCCCCTTTAGTAGTGTAATAGTGCCACCTGGTGTTAGATACAAACTATACCTAATGTCCATTTACTACTACAGTCCATTTACTACAGTATCCAAAAATATCCCTAAGAGGATATTATATTATGTATTGCATTGTAAAAGATAACAAATGGGCAATTTTTCAAAGTTGCACTGGCTGGTATGTCCCAAATTTGCCTTGTGTTATATATGTGAATAGTTGGTAAACTACACTGTGTAAGTCAATAAGTAAATAAATAATAATCAGTCAATGGACTTATTAACCAATTAAATAGCTAAATATTTGTGACAGTTACTGAGAAACAATGTAAACAATATAAAAGCTAAAAATTTAAATTCTTTATAAATTTATACCCTTGTTGTGAAGTCAGCCCTAACTCATATATGTCAGTTGTTCGGTATGTGCCTTTACCAGTAGCTCGGATAAGAAAACTGTTAGAGGAATATTTAGGGAACTCCAGACTTTGGTAGACACTTGAAGAACATAAAGCAGAAGGTTGATGCTAAATATATCCAAAACATTAACAGATGTTAAACAGATGCTGGGTTTTTCTTAATTAAGTTGTGATAGTTTAGCAAGAAATCACATAATCACAATTTGAGCATGTATACATTTTGCATTAACGTGTTTCATGTACAGATTATATCTGGATAGGGCTGACTTTCCAGTGAGTCCACATAAGTTGAATTTCTTGCATGTAAAAACACATCAGCACATACATCATTTCTGTTTTTTGTTAGTTTGAGTTGTCAAGGTCAGTTTGGCTGCTTTCATTGGCCTCGAGTGAAGAAAGGCTGTTGGTTTGAGGTTAAATTCAGCCTTGTGTAATCTGAAGCTTTAAAATTCCACGTTTAAAATCTCACCTGCTAGTCAGCCCTTGGCAGACACATTTCCACTGTAATTGCATACACATAAGGAAAACACACCCTGTGCATCTGATCTGTTCTTGACCAATTCCAAATGTGATTTGAGTGTCCACATGTAATCTGAACACGAGTGCATCCTGGGGTGTTTCATGCAGTCAAGTCACAGACTTCCTCACCGGCAAGCCTCAGTCTGTTAAGATGGGTGGCCACACTTCACCCACCCTCACCCTTAGCACAGGCTGCCCAAAAGGCTGTGTTCTATCACTGATGCTCTACACCCTGTATACCCATGACTGCATCTCCAAGCACAACACTAACGCCATCAGCAAGTTTGCTGACAATACTATAATGGTGGGCCAAACTGCTACATTAACTCCTTTGTAACTTCTACAGGTCTACAGTGGAGAACATCCTGACCAGCTGCATCAGAGTCTGGTATGGTAGCTCCACTGCTGTAGAACGGAAGGCCATGCAAAAGGTGGTGAAAACTGCCCAGTCCATCACTGCAGCTGTCCTTTCACGCATATAGGACATTTATGACAAGAGATTTTGTCATACCGCATTTCGTTATACTGTGTACTGTACATGTATAATGACAACAAAGTTGTCAGTCGCTGTCATGCTAACTGCATGCCTAAATCAACACACACTTGCTTTAAATTGTGTTAGGTTGCTAGGCAATCTCATTTAGACTTGTTTATGTGTGGACTGTATGACTTGCTGCTATGTATACATGGGTTAGCTTTTTATGAACATTACTGGTGCACACACAGTCAGGGGACAAAACGACTTTCGTAACCTGGCCAGGCACAAAACTGTAAGGTCAGTTAACATAGATTTTACATTGTTTGTACATTTATGCTGACTTAATAATAAAATGCCATTTCAGAGTTGAATCTGGGCATTTGCGTAATAAATATAAAACGTTACCAAACAATAGTGGGCTGGTCGACCTTCATGGCGTGGTGACAAGGTGCTAGTCAATTTTACTTTTATTATATTTATACTTGTTTTGCTATCTGGTGTCGAGCAGAGGAGGATCAGAAGGAGTTTTTTCTTGCCCCTGCTGCCCATTGGCTTGCTTATTGGGGGGTTTGACCCAGATTTTTTGGGACAACATCTGTTGTGAAAGGTGCTATATAAACAAATAAACCTTAACATTGTCACATTAGGTTCCTTAAAAGCAGAGTGAGCAGTGCTGTATAGTGTTGTATATTAAATACAACATTCAGCGTGAATCATTGAAATGAAACCTTTTTTTAATTTTAATCCCCCTCTGGATATTAAACATTTTCCAGCCATCGTTTCTGCACTTGGTGCAGTTCACTGCACAATAACTTCTTTGTTGCTTTACTCTGTGAGGAGTGCCGCTTTCTACCCCCTCGTTGGGTGTGTGTCTCTGTGATGACTTTGCACAGAAACATATTTACAAACACAGACTGAAATGTGAAACAAATTGTTGACTTTTTAGCCACTTTTGCTGTGTGTAAAGCTAAGGAAGCTATCTTACGAAGAAAAGGTGAAGAATTGGTCAATTTATTTTTTGTCCAAGCTCCTCATTGAAAAGCTGTCCCCAAACTCTCGACAGTCAGTGTTAGTATGTTCTCCTTCACAGAGCTGACGGAAGAGTGTTCAGCCCAGTCACACAGCGCCAAAGTCTCAGCACAGAGGATTAGAGCTCATCTGTGACTGCATGCACCAGCAAACGTGTAGAGAATGTAGACGTGAAGAGGAGCATCAGATCAGCTGGAGCAGAATCTTGAGCATAAACACTGACATCTGTGTGCTGCAGTTACGCAAACATCACACTTTATTTAAGCACTAGGATGCCAGCAAGTCAGGCCTTGTTTTTTGTGAATGGTGTCATTCATTAATGACTTAGGTTCACAGATGTAAACCTAATGGAATTCTGTGAATACATAAATTAGATCTAAAATGACTTACACCTACATCATAAAACATTTTTTATTAAGTGATACAAGTGATTAAGTGATCATGATTAAGTGTCTTTGTATGTAAACTTTTGTGAACCTGTAGTTCAGGATATGCAGGGCCACATTAAGGCTGGCTTGTACCACTGCGCAGTGCAGTTGTGCTTCCTGTGCATCGTCACCACCACAAAACTATAGCTTATGGCTTTTATTTATTTATTTGTGTAAACTTGTGGGGACAGTCACCTCATAATAGAAAGCACCCAGCTGGGGGAAGAGTTTTTTTAGCTTATTTAGTAGAATGGTCCATTCATAAAACATCAGCTAGAATCTTCACTATCAAAGTCTGATCTTAACCACACACGTTTGTGTGTATATGCCATTCCTTGATCAAATAGGATTTCCAAGAAAGACGGTAGAAGAGGTTGTATTTCTGAACAGTTTGAAATTTTCACTGATTAATAAAGAGTGTAAAAATGGAGATCATAGTTACCTTTCACAGAAGTGGTCATCCACCAACAAATCAACTTGATTCAGTTTGATTTGATATGATTCAACTCATTCAATCTATTATATTCCATGAAATCACAAAAAAACCCAGTGTATCATTAAAGTATTGTATGTATCATTTGTACTGGCTAAATGTCAGTGTACATAAACCCACTATCACGCAAACACTAAACAAGTAAGTATAGAATGATATCAGCGTGGAAGCCATTTCACTTCATGGAGCACAATGCTGTCTATTTTAAAAACACTTAAAAGAGCCAAGAAACTAATAAATGTTATACATGTGTATGAAGCTAAAATAGATGTTTATGGCCTAAATGAGAACCCTCATGTCTGGTTATTAACACGCTGGTGGTAATATTACGGTTTGAGGCTGTTTTGCTGCTGTTGGACCAGGACAGCTTGATGGTACCATGAATTCTGGATTGTAACAGGAGGAGGCACAGAATCTCATGGCATTACTGTGAATTGAAGCTCAATTAAAGTTGGACCTTGGAGCAACACAATGACCATAAAAATGGCAGTTTGAGAAAACAATGAAACAGAAGATTTTACTTTTAATTGCGAATGAGTGAGTCAAATCCCAGACCTCAAAGGCATTTAATAAATGTTTGCTGACAACATGTCATGTGGTGTGACACTTCAAATAAAATTAACTAGATTTTATTAAGGTTCAGTTTATCCAGTCCTCATGTGTTTTGTAAACCACTGTATAATTTAACTATAATAAGAAAACAGTGCATTTTCATCAGAATGTTCAAGGATTCAAGGATTCAAGGATTCAAGGAGACTTTATTGTCATTCGCATCACATGTGGTACATGGGGTGGAACGAAATTGTGGTACCCAAGGACCCAGTTTTACCCAGACAGCAGTACTTAAATAAATAAAATAAACATAAATATATAAAATATATGAAAATAAAATAAACAGGAATGGAGGAGGTAGCAGCAGAGTGTATTAAAGTGACTGATGTCGTAAAAGTGTCAGTGCAGTAAAAGTGTCAGTGCAGTGGTTCCACTAAGTGGCGTTTAAAAGTCTTACAGCTTCCGGAATGAAGCTGTTCCTCAGTCTGTTCGTTCTACACTTAACGCTCCGCAGCCTCCTGCCTGAGGGGAGCGGGACAAACAGTGAGTGTGGAGGTGTATATGTCCGTGGTGGTGGGGAGGCTGACTCCGACAGACCTCTGTGCAGCCTTCACCACCCTCTGCAGAGCTTTCCTGTCTGCAGCAGAGCAGCTTCCGTGCCACACGTTGATGCTGGAGCATAGAACGCTCTCCACCACACATCTGTAGAAGGAGGTGAGGACCGAGCTCCCGAGCCCAGCTCGCCTCAACCGCCTGAGGAAGTAGAGCCGCTGATGTGCCTTCCTGACCAGGCTGGAAGTGTTGTTGCTCCAGGTGAGGTTGTTGCTCAGGTGAACACCCAAGTACCTGTAGCTGGAGACCACTTCCACCGCAGACCCTCCGACATGCAGGGGGAGGTGGGCATGTCTGCCCCTTCTGAAGTCCACAATCATCTCCTTCGTCTTCTTTATGTTGATGCAGAGGTTGTTCTTTCTGCACCAACCCTCCAGGTGTTCTACCTCCCGTCTGTAGCCAGACTCATCACTGTTTGTGATGCATCCGACCACTGCCGTGTCGTCCGCAAACTTCACAATATGACAGCCTGGGTGGATGGGTGAGCAGTCATATGTGAGCAGCGTGAACAAAAGGGGGCTCAACACACAGCCCTGAGGGGAGCCAGTGCTGAGGATTGTGGTGGAGGAGGAGAGGTTGTGGATCCTCACAGACTGCGGCCTGTTGGTCAGGAAGTCCAGGACCCAGTTGCAAAGAGAAGAGCGCAGACTAAGTGAGGAGAGCTTATCTGTCAGTGTCTGGGGTATCATGGTGTTAAAGATTGGGGTAGAATGTTGTCATTTTCGAAGTGATAAAAAAGGCTAGAAGTAAAGAACGGGATGGAAAAACAGTTATGAATAATATAGATATCCAAGTATTAATCATAGTTTGCTTTGAATACAAGTACACATAAAAATCCAGCAACAACAACAACACCTGGAAGACCAGCTGAAGGGAATGAATCTTTTCAAATTTACTGTGTGGTCATGTAATACCAGTCACAGAGACACTGTGACTGGTATCACAGTTCATAGAAGCTGGAGAAGGAATATGCAATAAAAGATAAACTATGGGTCTCCGATATATTATCCACATATGTTCTTAAATTCTTTCTTGAGAAAGATCCTTAGAAAGAGTCTATATCAGATTTATGACAACTTAAACTGCAGAACTGTTCACACATTTGTGCTCTCGAGCATGTGTACAATCTGTTCTTACCTAGGAACAAATCCCAAATGAGAAAAATGTGTGAATGTCAGAATGTTCAATAAGAAATATAAAATGGGCCTTGCGAAAAAAGGTTGTATGAATGAGGTTAATGGATGAATCTCAGTGCAACAACCCAATATCAAAACGATGCGCTAGATGGCGCCCCCCTGCACTAAAATAAGGTTTTGTTGATGTTGTTGTCTAATTATTTTAATTTTTTTACATAATTTATCCTTTTTAAAATTAGTATAGAAAAAGTATGTATTTTCGAACTTCACAGTGAAAATTGTGTTTATTTGCCGCGTTGTTCCTTGTGTTTTATGATTTTGACAAACTCCAACTACTCGTCTTCACAATTCAATGCGCTTGTGCTCCGGTAGATGGCGCCCAACACCACGACAAAAAGTGTTCTTTTTTATTTATTTATTTTTTAATAGGTTTTTATTATATATATATATATATATATATATATATATATATATATATATATATATATATATATATATATATATATATATATATATTAAACTATTTAATGTGTAATATGATTTAATGTTTGTAAACAGTTTGCTAGTATTTATCTAATACTTGTAAAGTATTTTACTGTTTTTTTTTATATATTTTTTTCTTTTGTTTTGTTTTATATTGTTGTACTGTACTGTTGTACAGTTCCTTTTATTTTTACACCTAAGTGGAGTTAAATGTGATGCTGCTGTACACGTGCCTTAATTTTGATGTGATGCGTCCTGATGTGTGGTGTTGGCTCAGGCTGCAGATGGAGGGGGGCGGCGCTCCTCAGCACGTACATCACGTCCAACACGCTCTGTTTGCATATATAATACAATATCTGTGAAGCAACGGAGCTTCAAAGTCTGTGCTGCTGTTCAGTTAGATAATATTAGTCCACGTTTAAAGAACACCACTTGTTTTATTCTTTCTTATGTACTAAATGAATCCTAATAAATCCTAAAATAATAATAATCCTATAGTAGTCGTTGAATTTAATTCAATCTATTTTTATTTTACGTAATTACTTGTCTGTGGAGTAATCTGAGTAAAAGACACTTACTGATGTATTAGAGACTCTCTTGCCTACGATACTGAAATACACGATTCCTTTGTCATCCAAAGGAGGCGATTATTTATTTTAATAATGTAAGCAGCTGTTAGTTTCTAATTAGGGACTGAAACTGGGGAGGAGGGACCGAGCTTAACAAAAAAAATATTATTTAAAAAATCCTTCTCGTTCCTGCTGGAAGACATGAACTGCTGTTACGAAGCTGTTGTTCAATTCGGCATTTTCCGTCTTATTTCGTTTTTTTCACCATGCTTCGGCTTTTCTCGTAAAACAACAAGAGTAATCGTTCCATCTTATGTGATATTAAATATATATAAATTACTGAAATAAAAAAATCGTTAGTGAAGCAACCTCACATCAAGGTGGCGAATACCTAAAAAAGGATAATTTGTTTCAAGAACGTAAACATTGTCTACCTTTCCCGAACACCAACGTTCCTTACTTCGGCATTTTCCGTTCCACTTCGGCACATAACGTTTATTTGCTGAGTTTTGTTTTCACATGGCTACATTATTCTAATACATTCGCATACGACGCTAAATTACTACCCCTCCCCCACCAAAAAAAGGAAAAGCTATTATGACTTTAGGACCCAAGTATGGTCTGCTGTTTCCGCACGTCGTCGTTGACTATTTCGGGACTTTCCGTCACGCTTCGTCTCCGTGCGTCTGACTTCGGTTTTGTTCGTGAGCGTTAAACCTGCCCTCGGCACTAGAAGGGGGACAGTAGAAGATGGCGGCTGCCCAGCTGTACTGTGTGTGCCGGCAGCCCTACGATATTAGCCGCTTTATGATTGAATGCGACATTTGCAAGGATTGGTTTCACGGGAGGTAAGGAGTTTATTTAACCCCCAGCCCACACGGCAACATATCTGGAAGCAGAAACAGCTGTTTTTATTATTAATATGTTGGCTGAACTGACTAACCCTTAGTTGCCTAGCTAGCTGTCATGTCGCAAGTTAGCCGAGCCAACGATGGCTTATTATCAAAATCTAACATTATACGCGAGTTTGGTGGGGAAAATATGTTACAACATTAACATGTCTGTCTAGTCTACTGATATTCCTGTATCACATCTGACCAAGTTTCGACGATGTTTGGGTAGCTAGCTAACCTAGATACCCTAGTTCTATATAGGCAGTAGCCCCGTTACTCTGCTCGGCTGCTCTAATGTTGAATGTCAGTGTTTATCGATATCAGATAATCAATAACTTGATTGTGTTTGTGTAAATAGTTAGTTGTGGTTTAGATGAATGTGTCACAGTCACGGTTGAGTCTGAAAGTTATGGCCAGGTATAATTGTTAAAGCCCATCCATCCACGCTGGGAATGGGGGGCATTTAAACCGGTGATTTAAACCGGCCATTTAAAGCAAAGCGGTCATTTAAACTGCACTTTTTTAAATGCTCGTTTTAACTGTTTAAGTGGATTTTTTAACATAACGCTATGAACTAGTCATACATCTAAGTTTTTTTTAATTGAAGAATTTTTTAAATATATATTTAATTAATAGAGAGTGGGTTTTTAGCTCTATGGTGGGCGATAGAGGTTGTTCTTCAGTCGTGTTCTAGTTTTGTGAGTCGTGACCTGAAGTATTTTGTAGTTTATTGCCTTTAATTGCTTTCATTAGTAAGAGCACTCTGTGAGTCTGCTGGATGAAACTGCTGGAGTGGGCAGGTTGTTCTTTAAAGGGCCAGTATCCTTTATTTTTCCTTGTATTTTATTTTTTACATGATGTAAGCATAATTTTATGTACCAAAATAGTCTAATTGTACGTTTTGTTCCTTGTTCCTCCATTTTCCCCCATAAATAATTATATCTAGACTGTTTAGCTTTTTTTAAATGACAAGAAGGCAAGAAAATGTAGCTTTCCATAGTATTTTTATATTGATATTGATAAATAAGGTTATTGGTGCTTTTGAGTGCAATTATGTTTGCTTGTGTAGAAATTTCCCTAAAGTTTTTGCCTGGACCATTTGTTTTGCATCTCTTGTCTGTCTAACCTGTTCTGCCATGCTGGTTTAGACCTGCTGATTTACTGTGTGTTGTATATTCAAAAACGCCTGCGAATCATAAACAGAAGAGCTGGTTCTTCAACTGTTTTGCCTTTCATAAGCAAATATATCCTGGTGAACTGTGATTATGTATAATGATGTTAATAATGGTAATAATTATGGCAGTAGTTTTATTTATGTAGTGCCTTTAGTAAATAACAGTAGAGCAGGAAGTAGAAATTAGAAAAAGAGATCAGAAAAGCCTTAAAATAGAAAGAAAATGGGGAAAATAAGTTATGTGGTATTATATCTATAGTGCTTCTCGACTAGTAATAACTAAGGAAACCACACTGAGATTTTTGGACTTTCTTAATCGGTATTTGCTGTTAGCAGGTTTAAGTTGATTATGGCTGTAAGTGCTGGTTGTAACTGTGTAATGTCCTCTTATCCATTTTGGTTTGTCTGATTACCTGTGTTTGGAATGAAGGGATGAATTTGTTATTTCAGTAAGTCTACAGTGGGAGTATTAAGTAATGGCAGGAGAAGAGAAATTGTAGAGATTTTGCAAGAAGTAAGATGATGATCTAGTTTTCCCACACGCTGCCTTTTGCGTCACAGAGAGCTCCTCAATCCATGTGACTTCTGTGAATTTAACTACAGGCCTGCCCAAAATTGGAGAAGTGAAATCTCTTGTAAGAAATATGAATATCTTTGAAGCCTAATGTAGTGCCCGAATGTCTGGATTGTGCTTATAATGTCTATTACTTGTTATTTAATGTTGACTTTTTTTAGTACTGCTGAAAAGCGTTTCAATACATCACAAGGCTTGTGGCAATCACAGTATAATGTCAGTGTCTGTTGTTTTTTCGATATAGTGCAACCATAGCAGGATCCCCCACCCCCAGCTGACAGAACAGCTGACTCAGCTCTGAGAGTCTGCCACACTGACCTTATTTCAGTTCACCTTAGGCAGGGTTTATGACAGGTCATAAAACTGCAACCAGCGTCAGTAGATGTTTATAGTGCCGATGGTTCTCTATATTTTATCCGTAATTGTCAACAAATCAAGTTGGGTTGATTTAACTCGGCCTGGTCGGCCTTACTTGTGGCTGTCGTGATATCTCAGACCAGAAGTTATCACACTGTTCTTCCTCTAATTCTTTTTTGCTCCTCAGGGAGCAAGGGAGTAATGGGTCAGGATGTGGAGTGCGAACAGATGAGTTAGAGGAAGCAGTGGGAGTCATTCTCTATTCAACACACTCCACCATTTATGAGTGCCGTGTCATTACGTAACTCGTTATGGAACAGTGGCGGCTGTTCCGTGGTCAGAGAACTTGGCTGTGGCTCAGGTCATGGACTGAGTTTCCTCCCTTGCACCAAATGCAGTTGATCAGCCAAGACTTTAGTTTATGAACTTTGCAGCTTAGTTTTACACTGGAGCTGTGAGACTAAGGTAGTGGAAGTAATGGAAGCTCAAAACAAAGTGTAAAACATACTGTTATTTATAAAACTGCTTTTTTGCCAGTAAGTGTTCTTTTCAGGAGTACATACATACAGTGTTTCATACAGTGTCAGAAACCATAAAGGCAAGTCTATATAAAACACTAGTTAGCTGTTTAACCTTCACTGTTATTGCTATCTTATAGAGTTTAAACATTTATAGTTATAGTAGTACATGAAGTAATGTGGACAAATTTTTTTTAGCTCTTGTTTAACTTCTGTCCCAACTATTCTTTGCCTAGAATGTCCTACTTGAAATGAAACAGTACTAGGGCTGCCACAATCTTCACATAAACTATGTCAGCTAGGCAGCCCCTATCCAAGTTGTTCCATGTCCAAATAGTCAGCCCTAAAAGCAAATTGGTACTCACAGGCTATGTAACTAACTTCTTCAGCAAAAAACACTTTCCTAGTAGATAAATTTTTTTTTTCAATTCATATTCATTCAGTTTCATTTGTAACCAAGTGGTTTCAGTCGATGGAAGACCATGTGTGATGCTAGGTGAACCTGCTTAGCAGGGTGGACCACCACAGTCACCACACTCAAACTTGGATGGCATCAAAGAGCAAGGAACCAAAGTACACAGTTTAGGTAATTTGATTATGAAAATAATCACTATTTGCAGTCTCGCTGTGATCTGTTTAGCCAATTTGTTTTCACCGAGTAGTACAATTCTCCACTGTTTACTGGAGGCCTTTACAATGCAAGTGTCTGAGTGAAGCCAGTACATCCTCTTTGTCTCAGCCATTGTTTCCTGCAGCGATCGCAAGATCAAAGCCTCGATTGCAGCTAGTTGAACCCATCTTCAAAGCCTCACTCTGTTACTATTCAGCTATTCAACTACAGCACCCTGCTGATTTTAACACCCATAAAACGCAGCAACAGATCATTAGGCCCTCCCTCTATTCAGCTGGTGAGAGGGAAAGTGAAGATAGCATCTGATGTAGCACTTCCACAACGGTAACTGGGTAAACTGAAATGGTCTCTTGATTTAAAAAAATAAAAATAAAACCAAGTAAAATGTTACATTTTAGCTGAAAAAAATGACTCTGCTACCATTTTCAAAAATGTAACTAGGGCTATAAAAATAGGAACCATTTACAAAAGGTAAGAATTAGAAATAAAACTGGTATGGCATGTAGGGCTGCACAGTAGATTGTTTCATTATTGTCATATAGCTCTTTGGAATATTGCAGAAGGCAGCAAAGTGCAAATGAGCCCTGACCTAATTACATTGTGTTCCATCATGCACTGTTAGCTTCTTGGCAAATCACAGTTCCAGGTGATAAACTACTGTATTGACGTGATCCAAGATGATACAATGCAACTCTTTAATGCCATCAACAGCTCATGAAAGAGAACAGGAAACAATATTGTTGTGTATGAAAGCAGTAAGCCACGTAGATGTTAGGATCATTTCTGCATGGTTAAAAAGTTTTAACTTCATGTTGTGGCGTAGCTAGCTTTAACCATTGCCTTGAGTGGCTTATTACTTTAATATGTCAGTGCTGCAGTCTCTTCACAAGGTCAGACAAACGCACTGGTCTCGCTTCTTCTAAATCATTTTGAACCACAAAAACAAATCACAAACGACCTGCACAGAGTCCACCGACATCTGAGTTCAGTTTCTTCGTGAGCCTGTTTAGAAGGGTCTAAGTTCATTTGACATGTCCATGTGACCCATCAGCACTGTTAAATATGGCGTCACATCAATGTCAAAACTCGAACGCGCAAAAACGCGAGGTGAAAGATATAAAGCTTCACGTTTTAACATTTTGCGCACGTAAATGTTTAACTTGTGAGCGTAAATGTGAAACTCACGAGCACAGAAAGAGGAACCGCACGCGCAATTTTCATAAACACGCTCAAACTCTTCAGCTTCTTTGAAACTTGGTCCTCAAAAGAGTGGTCTCCTTGTCAGCCACTCCGCCCACACGTATGTGAAGGTCTTTGTGCCGTTCACACTACATGACTGGTTGTGCTTTAATTGCAAGTTTTTCAGTCGTTGTGTCTTTCACACTACATGACTGATCAATGACAAGAGGTCACGAATTACACAATTTTCACTCTGGGGAATCGCCCACTCTTCTGGCTGCTGTCCAAAAACAACTAAACTCTCATGAGAACTAGTGATACCACGTAGAACATACATTATTTCCAAAACAAACGTCAACAAACAAGCAATACAAGTTGTTACTGCGCTGATCTGCAGCGACAAAAGAAAGAAGAAAAAGGAGCGAATATGGATGAGAAGATGGTTAAAGACAAGGGGCCAGCAGGGACTGTCTGTTCTGTAGAGAGAGTTGGAGGTAAATATTTTATTAATAAAAACGTATGTGTCTCCCGCAGCCGCAGAGAGATTGCATCAACCATGACACACTTCTCTCTCTACGTGATTTCATTGGCTGGTGCTAGACGCTGCTGTTGACTCGCAGTGGCCGACCGGCCTAGATATTAATGCTGGACGTTTGTCAGGCGTCTGTGATTAGTCAGCAAGCACTCGGCAATAGGTCGACGAGCGTCTTCCTTTAGCCTTTCACACTACACGACTGAGAGAGCACCGAGTGATCCCCCATTTGCCTCCGAGCAGAGGTTTTTGTCAGCGATCTACACAAAACAGTCGGCGACTGAAAAACCAGGCTAAAATCATGAAGTGTGAACTAGGCATAAGCTGCTCACAACTGTAGGGTTTTTTTTCTTACTTCCATTCTGTTTCATATATGCATGTTCATGTACTTAGCAGGTTTCATCTGTCAGACAGGTAAAAAAATATATTGCAAATAGTTGCCGCCTTTCGGGATACTGGATTAATGAAAGGCTGTGGATTTTGACACCATTAGGTCTTTTAGAGAGTCTTTTATTCAAGAGTGCAGAAAATGCAGTGGTTTTCGTGTGTTTCCCATGGGTTTTTTGCTTTTAAAATCATTTATCCTACACTGTGTGCGGTTGGTTATTTTGCATGTCAAACAGCCATGTCTAGTCAAAGTTGGTGGTTCTCAGCTACACTAAGAGACAAAACATCCCATACTCTCTGCTAGTATACAGAATCCTAGCTTGCAGGACTACAAGCTGGGAAACACTGAATTATGGGTAGTGGTGGTTTTCAAATTCATGATGTAAGAAACACATACGTGATTACAGCAGACTCCCTACTTGCCACCGTGCCTTGTTACTTTGGATTGTTGCGATTCTAACTCTATTTGCCGCTGTAATAAAATACTCAGTATGCACACAAGTGACCTAATTTGCTGAATCCCTTATTAATGTTTTTAAAACAGTTTATGCTTTTTGGTAAGCACTGTTGTTTAAGGCTCTGTTTCTTGGTGGAGGAAATTCTGACTGCAATGATTTATTGTTCATAATAATGTTTATTGCATTTGATCATTATTCTGTGTTGTTGCTATTCCATGAAAGCAGTAAGGCTGGGTTTTACTGTGATTTCTGTTTTAGCGTTAATCTGACAGCATTTCACATGAGTGCTTTTTGGCTGTTCTAGATTAAGCACAGGAATTTGGAGCTGTAAGAAATTCCATGTTTTACTTAAAGGTGTAACAGATTTAGTAGCGAATGCCTTATAGCAGGTTCACAGTGGCTCTTTAAACAAAGAGGCCCAGTGCAGAGCTGCTGTTTCCCATTAGCAAAAATACAGTGATTAGACTGCTGCTTGTGTCCAGTTAACAGTTAATATAGGAGCAAAACCTAACATTTTAGGCCTCACATCTAACATTAGTTCTAGATACCATGGAGAAAAGCTGTTCTGGAATGGCCAGTTTTCTGCGTGGTGTGATTGTGATTGTTTTATTTCCATCCAGATCTTATCAGTAAAACAAAAGTAGTGCTGTAGCATGTGTAGCACTTTAAGTGCAAGAAGGATTCTGTTGAATATAAAAAAGAAGGCCCTGAGAATTGTCTGTGTACAGCTCACTGCTCTTTTGACAAAGGTGGTCTTAACAACTACCCTACTTCCTAGTCTGAGACCACACAGAGGTGTGGAGACACTGTTTATTAAACTCTTACTTGCTGTTTTAGAAGTACGTTTTAAGGTGGGGCATTAGGACAAAAAGTGAGCCACAGTATTAGACACTTCCACGTGGGTGTGTGTTTGTTTTGGGAAGCTGTCAGTGCAGGTCTGTGGTGAGTTTCTTTCTGTAAGCCTGTCAGAACACAACCAGCTGAGCCCACATAGTTTCTCCAGCGGCTCTGCTATGAACTTCAAGAATGTGTGTGTGTGTGTGTGTGTGTGTGTGTGTGTGTGTGTGTGTGTAAGTTGGAGGTTGTGGCTTGGTGTGCGGTAGTAGTGGGACACACAGCCATGACGTAACTCTGCAGAAACAGCGTCAGCAGGACATTTGGGCGGGCGTTTTGGACGTCATTGTTTTGTTGTTGAAAGTGATGGCAGCATTTCAGGACTTTGTGGCAGAGTTTTTGGATCATCGTGTACTTTAAGCTTGAAACATAAATCCTCTCCCTGTGTCATCATGAGAGTTCAGAATTATTGTTTAACGTGTGCTGAATCCACACATTTAACTGGAGGAACTGTTTACAACATGGCTGAATTGTTATACCCCCTAACACATACTGGATAATAAGATTTAATGGCTGACTGAGTAAGCCTATGAAGGGGTTAACTCCTCTTAAATTGCTTCCACTTCCTGCTGTGTGTGTTTTAGAGACTGACTGTGTTGTTTTGTTTTAGCTGTGTTCAAGTGGAGGAGCATCATGCTGCTGATATTGATCTCTACCACTGCCCCAATTGTAAACCCATCCATGGACCCTCACGCAGTACGTTACATTTACATTTATGTGCTTTTGGTTTGAATGGGTGTTTATTTCTGTGCACAAATCTGTGAGTGAAGATGCTTTTTTATGTTTTTTTTTCTACATAATAAAAGCACTACTTGGTTTTTTCCTTCCTTTACATTTTCTTTTTTTCTACACTTTCCTTTTCCCTTTCCTTTTTTTTTCCTTTTTAATGTTCTCATTTCCTTTCACCTTGCTTTCTCTTGTTTTTTTCCTTTTACAGTTTCTCCTTTAACATTCCTTTTGCTTTTTCTTTTACAATACCTTTCAAGACTTTATTTCAAGAGGTCATTTGTAGATGCACTGAAACTCTTACCAGAGTATTAATAGCATATTAACAATACATCAGTAAAGAGTCAGTACTGAAGCATCTGAATACATTGAAGTAAATCTCTTGAAAATCTACTGTCCAAACATTGCTCATGTTAGGTAGATGTTTTGTATGTTAAATCAAGTAGTCTTGAATATATAACGTTATGGTGTATTAATATGACTAATATTATTATTTAAAACCTAATCTTACCCAAGCTCAACCCAAAACCCAATCAGAACCTTCAGGTTGGTGCTAATTCTAATCCTAAACCTAATCCTAACTCTAACCTTAACCCTAAACCTAATCTTAACCTTCACCCTGGCCCTAATCCTAACCTTAAAATCAATGTCAACACAAAACCTAATTCTAACCTTAAACAACTTTAACCTTAACCCAACACGTAATCTAGTTAAACTCCAGTTACAGCATGGTGTCTGCAGTAGATTGTTCAGAATATTCAGTAAACTCTTAGGTTAACATTTACATATATGAAGTGAAAAACATTAGATTATTAGCAGATAATTAATAAATCTTATTTACACAGTCTCTCTGTACCCTGCTTAATGTATTCAGATGCTTTATTGGTGCTACATCATTGATATGTGGTTGTTATATTGGTGTTCTTAACTAAAAAGGACGACTCCAAATAACGTGACCTAATTCCCTTTCACTTTTACATTTCCCCTTTTGTGTGTGTGTGTGTGTAAACTATTTTTTTTCCCTCTTTTACAGTGAAGAAGCGTAATAACTGGCATAGGCACGATTACACAGAGTTGGATGATGGCACTCGGCCAGTTCAGGCTGGAACTGCCGTCTTCATACAGGAGCTCCAGGACAGGACTTTCCCCAGGTACCAAAACTTTATCCAACATTTAATTTGTTTATTTTTTATTAGTGGTTATATTAAACCTCTAAACCAGCTACCACAGAACACACTGAGGAACCTGGGGAGCAAAACTTAAAACCTTTGTATAGTCCTCAATGTTTTAGTCTGTTTGACTTTTAGTACCATTTTTGTTGATCAGTGTAACAAACTGTACATAACAGAAAGTAAATTCTTATTAATGGAATGTGTCTTTGCACATACAGTACTTACATACGGCATTTACTGTTTCACAGTTGTCACACCCCATTCGGTTCTTCATGTGATTGTGTTGCTCTGTATTGATGTGAGCAAACACGGATGTAAAGTAAAACTTTAATCGGGGTTTATTAATGAATGAATGAAAAATGAACAGAAATAAATGACTGCATGTGTTTCAGTTGTTTTAAAATGTTTTCTGTTTAAAAAGCACTAAAAGCACATACGGAACTAGAAGTGTTACACGGTAGTGCAGTGTAGACTTTGAAATAAATACCACACACCATTTAAAAAATAGTTTGTGAATTTTATTTTAGCTCATACTTGATTATTATTATGTCTAATTGTAAATTATTTTAACATTCCGAAAATAGTTGAGTTGAATTTCAGCCTTCAGCCTGACCAGTTGAATGGTGTAGTGCTCTGTGATTGAGTATTGGGTTTGTGTGGTTGTTTGTAATACTTCGTCTTTGTTGTAATGCAGCGCTGATGAGATTGTGGTGCGGATGCAAGGCAAGCAGGTGACCCAGCATTACTTGGAGACAGAGGGCTTCCACTACCCAATATTGGTCCCAGATCTGGAGGGGTTGGGACTTAAACTGCCCCCACTGTCATTCTCTGTCAGAGACGTGGAGCAGTATGTGGGTAAGGAGTTTTTGTGCATGCATGTGTGTGCGTGTGGACATCTGTGTTTGAATGATGTAATGATTTTCTAAATGCACAGTTTGGTCTAGAATTCTAAGCCACTACGAAGTTCATACCTCCTACTGAAAAAAGAGGGAAGAACACTAAAGAACATGCTAACTTTACTTAAATTCAGGTAATGAGAGCTCAACGGGCTGCATTAGCAACAGTGGCAAGAGATTGGGGTTGGTTGGGGGACAGGAAACCATGGATGTTTGTATCAGAATATCAGTATCTGTTTTATGCTGAAGTTAAAGAAAATACAAGGCAGCGTAACTAAAAGCTTAGAAATGAGCATGAGTACCTAATTATGACACAACAACTGTATGTAGACATTTTCTTTTTGTTTGTGTGTTCATATAGTTGTATCCTTGTTTGCTCATGCCTGGTCTGTTTTGTAGAATGTTTATACTTAATACAGGACGTTTTAGAGGAAGCGTTTCAAAGAAAATGATGACTGAATCATCACTATTATCACTACCAAGCAATTCTTTTCTTCTTCTTTCTCTTCCAACATGATGTAAAGGTTCTATTATGTAAATAATAATCATGTATTTGTTCTGAATTAATGACTGTGTAAAAGCAAACAGTGCTATAGAAAGTTATGGTTTTCTGTGTCCCTGGTGTTGTTCTAGAAGTGTGTTTCTCCAAAATAAAAATAATTTTGGTTGAGTATTTTAGGAAGTAATCAAAAGCACTTAAATGTGCCTGTGGTTATGTGGCTAAATTGACCAAATAGTAGTCTTGGTCTGTATAACTCTGTGGGTGGAGCGTCTAAGGTTGAGGCTTCCCCAGTTGCTGGAGAAACTGAATGGGCTTATTGCTTGGCTTGTCTCTCCTGTTTTAAAGCTCTATTAACTCTCCTGTTTCAGAGCTGATCCATTAGACAGCTCACATTACACACACTCCACTCACACACCAATGAGCTTTAACCCTCAGCTTATTTTAATGGGAACAGGTGTTGTGAGGGATGTGTGTGTGAGACGGGGACCACTCACAGAGATCATGTTCTCTGATCATATTCTCTGATGGTTGAGTAAAAACAATAGGCCAGCCACACTAACCCTGTGTGGGTGTGTGTGTGAGAGTGAGAGAGAGAGAGAGAGTGTGATGGCTATCAGGAAAAGAACCAGACAGCTGTGAACTAGACCCCTTAATCTTGCTTATTGCTCTAAAGCATGGGAACACACAAACATGCGCACACACACACATGCACAGGGTGTTTGTGTTTTGGACTTTGCAGCAACAATGCAAATATTTGTAAATGGTAAGGCTTTTGTTAAAACTTGATCTGAAACCCCTTAGTACTGTTGTATGTGGGCCATTGAACTGCTTGTTGAACTGCTTCTTAACCTTTTAAAGTATTACCTGGGGCCATAAACCAAAGCCTAGCCTGAACAATATCTGTTCTATCTGCTTTGCTCTAGGCGCTCAATAGGAATTGGCAGATGTTGGCTTTAAATTAGCCATAATTAGAATAATAAACTGTGTTGCATTTTATAAGGTAAATAACATAAGGGAGGTGAATGCACTTGTACTGAATGCTGCTGCTACACATATACCAAAATATTATACCATGCATGGCTCCTTGTGCTAAATAGCCAGTAGCAAATTGCCTCTTACTTTTAACTTTGAGTTGAGGGACAGACTATTTATTTATTGTGTACAACACTGCAAAGGTCATAGACTAATGTTTATTTATTTCATTAATAATGAAAACAGCCATTTAACGTTCATTCCTTTTAGGTGATTGGCTGTCAGTTTTTCATACTAAGCTGCAGGCATATTTTTCTTCTTTCAATCCAAGTCATCTTAAACACATTTAGTGATGTGTTAGAGGTCTGGATTCTGTTGTGCTAAGTCCAGTGTTCAGAAAACACCAGCAGCTTCTTTATTTTATTTACAGATTGTCTCCTTTATTGTCTCCGTAATCATTTATTGACAGCTACACATCCTTTCAGACTCATAGTGCTGAGTTGTCTTCTCACAGTGTAAGGATGGACAGAAATACCTGAGGACCTTTTCAGATATGAAACAAGAGTATCTAACAAGGCGAATGAGCTGGTTATCTAACATGTCCGGCACAGCTCTTAGGAGTTCCATCTTCTTTGTATCTTTTAATCACGTTCCTGTTTGTTTACTTTCTTTATCAACTTACCTTTTCTATTGCCTTATACCCAGTTTCCTTAATATCACTTCTAGTGAATGATTTGACTGGAAATTAAATAAACAAATGTTCTCTGATTTACATAGTCCCGTGATACTGTATTGGATTCATGTAATTTAATTAGGCAAACAGAAAATGTAAAAATGTAAAACTGTTGGTTGACTGACCTGATAAAGAGCAAATAATGTGATTTACATTGTGACTTGTGGCTAAAACAAAGGAATAGACTGGAAATGTATTAGTGTGTTTCATTTGTGCAGTTGACAGACAGAGGTTCAGGTTAAAAAGTTAAAACTTAAACTAAAAGTGGTCCATTGGGCATTTTGACTGTAAGGAACACTGAATGGGCCATAAAGTTTCATAATGAGGTTGTTGTAAGTATCGTGTGTGTGTTTTGTGAGAGTCTCTGCATCCAGCTGTTCCCTTTCATTAGACGTTGACCAGCTGTGTGCGTGTCCGGTTGTCTGTCTCTGTTTCCGTCTCGCTCTGGCAGTTGTGGTTTGTGGTTCTGCAAATGTGATAAAGTGAATATACTCACTCTAAAACAGCGCTGTTTAAGAGAGTTTGACCAGTAGATCTTTTTTTAGGTTTTGAAAATGGCTTTGGTATGCAGTCTACTCTTACATGTCAGAGACAGCTTGCCTTTCTCATAAATTAAATTAAAATTTTTACGGTTACTTTTCATTCCAGTGGGAGACATTACTACAAAGTTTTAGTTGTCATAAGGTGGCTATGAGTTTTTCCTTTGTGTTTGTGGTCATATGCAAATCCTCTGCTCTGGTCAACTGACCAGACCAATTGACCATATTTTGTTAATCTTAGTAAAAATCAGTTAACACATTCAGAGAGTAAGCTTTAAATGGCATTTCTATGCACAATTTAGTGCACATTTTTTATTTACTGATTATAAAATTAGGGGTCATACCTCTCTTTCTAATATGTTTAACTCAGAAAATATGCAGCAGTTGTGCATTCAACTGTGCAGAAGTAGGTTCTCTGTGAAGTGGCATAACTTATTTTGACTATTAAACGTGCACGTTAACCAAGACTGTTCGGTCTTTTGGATACAATTGTCTTGCACTCAGCTTCATGCTAATAAAAGTGTCTTTATAGGCATAAACAACGTCATGATTTGACAGAAACCAAACTGTGGTTAAAAGAAAATGCTGAAACTTTGGGTCCAAAGGTGGTTTAAACAGCTGAGTGTTGACATCACAACAAATAATATAACCAGCATGGTCGATAATACTGTCACTAATATTTAGATCGGTGGAATTGCTTTCCTTGAAGTACCTATTGAGTACCTGTTCTCTGTATGAGAGTTTATTGCAAAATAAATCAGTTCTTGGAAGAGTGTTCTTTGAACTAAAGTATGTATGGAGTCAATTGACACTGATCAGCTTGTGTAATCTAACTTTGGAAAGCATCCTGATGTGGGTTCTAACTCTCCTAATACATTCTTTATCATCCTCACACTGTATGCAGGTGGAAACAAAGTCATCGATGTGATCGATGTTGCCAGACAAGCAGACAGTAAGATGAAGCTGAAGGAGTTTGTGAAGTATTATTACCAGCCTGAGCGACCAAAGGTGCTAAACCTCATCAGCCTGGAGTTCTCCGATACGAAGTAAGTCTGTCAGCTGGATAAGAGCACCAAAGTATTACCAGAACAATTAAATTTGTGTCGTCCTTCATTCCTCTCTAAATGTGCAAATGTCATGGTGTGTTTTGTAATTGTATATTTTTGTCAGTATGTTACTAAATATAAATAGAAACTGTGCTTCACAATTTGCAGGAAAACGTCATTTAAGCCTAAGACCTTAAAGATATGTTAATGTATTGTCGCATCATTTGGGGTATTAAAGCTAGTTTAGCTTAACTGACTGAATTATCTTCTCTGTACAGGATGGCTGAGTTGGTGAAGGTTCCTGATATTGCTCGTAAAATGTCCTGGGTTGAGAATTACTGGCCAGATGACTCGTTCTTCCCAAAACCGTTTGTTCAGAAGTACTGTCTGATGGGTGTGAAGAACAGCTACACGGACTTCCACATCGATTTTGGAGGAACTTCAGTTTGGTACCACGTTCTCTGGGTGAGTCATGGAGACCAGCACTCCATGCATAAATGTTAATGTTTAAGTAGGGAATACACTCAAACACAATTATTCTGCTAAAATTGCAAGAATTATCCCTCTGGTTACTTTCAGACGCCTCTGTCCAAAAGTATAGAAATGTATTTTAACTGTAACAATATAGAAATATAGAAAAAACATAGAAATAATGGTCATGTAGTCAGTGCTAGTTTTTGGCGTGGCCTACATTTTTCAGCCTTTTTCAGCATTTTGACCTTGTGTATCGTGTTTAATATTTTATGTGACTTCCCTAAAACATACCTGTAAATAATTTATCTTTTTAAACGTCAGTGCAAGAGAAAGGGGAAAAAATCTTGATTATTAAAGCGTTTGTTTATTTTCTTCTTTGTCGTGTAGGGAGAGAAAATTTTCTACTTGATTAAGCCGACCAAGGCTAACCTTGCACTATATGAGGCCTGGAGCTCGTCGCCCAATCAGAGTGAGGTGTTCTTTGGGGAAAAGGTGGACAAGTGCTACAAGTGTGTGGTGAAGCAGGGGACCACTGTACTGCTCCCTACAGGTGAGAATCGCTCCTGGATTTTGATTCTTATGGAACATATAAAATAAAACATTTGACATCTGTGTAGCGGTACACACACACACAGTTGAATGGCAAAAACATCAGAACACACTTGTGGAGGGTTTTCTCTCTCTCTCTCTCTCTCTTTATATATTTATATATTTATATATTTATATGTACTTAAATTCCTCATAAAGATGGATATATGATGAATTTAATGGCTGTGGATGCCTTTCAAGAGATGTACTATATCACTCCTCTTGCAGCCTCAGTTAACCTCAGTTTGAAAAAATCATCTCACGTGCTTTTGTAGAAAAACACACCAGCGTACTACAAGGAGAAATAGTCTGGACAGTTTCCTAGAGCTGTGGCCAGGAAAATCATGGCTCAGCATTTAAACGGCAGCAATGCTTTTGCTGCAGAGGGAACGTTAGGCAAGAGGCTTTTGCCCGGCAACAGTGTAAACACCAGCACAACACAGATACAGCCAGTGCCAGGCCGATACACTGGAAAGAATGTAATTAAAATCGAAAGTAGTTCCTTTGTGTGACTTTTCCTTACGCAACAGATCCACTCTGCAGCAGATAAGAGTTTTTCCTTATCTAACCGCGGATGGACATTCAGTCTGCTAAAGCCCATAAAAAGAAAACACTACACAAAGGCAGTGTAAACTTTTGAGAAGTTTCATATTCTTAGTCAGTTGTAAGTATAAAGTAATGTTCTTCTGTGATTAACCCCTTTAAACCCAGGCTGGTCAGACAGTCAGTATAATTAAGACTTACTATGCGGGGACTGCAATGACTGCTTTTACTCGGTAATCTACTATGGAGCAAAGCTGCACTTTATGTAGTTGTTAAGTTGCCCACAGACTGACAAATTAGTAATAAAATTAATTATTTGTATTAAAACAAAAACCATCATGTTTTATTCTGTTTAAATAAAGGAGCAGATAGTGATATTGCATGGCAATTAATACAAGCTTACTTGTATTAAAATTAATTGCTATAATCAAACGACTGGCTATTTTGTTAAAAATGTGTGTATAAAACTAGTGCTGTGCAAATGTATTGTTTATTATTTGTTGTATGTTTCTTATATATATAGACCAGTTAGGCCAATGATCGTTCAGAAATTAAGTATTTGTGGCAACAAAGATAGGAACAATAAATATTTGCTAAAAACTTCACGTTATTAAGAATATTAGAACTTTACTGTTGTGCTGACTAATCTAGTTTATGTCATTAAATACTGTTCAGTAATCATTTATTGACAGCAGTTCAGTAAAATGTCATCTTATTTAATATCTTGATAATATTTTTTTTGTTTAACAAAAACTAAGTCTAACCCACCAAGGCAAGTGGCCTCTTAGGCTCAGCGTTCTTAGTGGCCAGAATGTAAAACGTTGTGGGGAAGGCAGTGTATACCTCTGCCGCTGTCACGTTTTCTTAATTTGGCCTTACAAACCGTCCTTAATAGTGCAAAATGAAGCCCAGTCTCTCACAATCATATGTTCTAATATAGTTTTTACATGAAAGGTTTAATCCAAAGTGAAAATTTGATAAAAAAAGACTTATCTCTGACTGTTAAAGTCTGTTAATGTAATGGGTGGGGATTATGTTGCTCACAAGATGAACTTGTTTTGATATTTTTACTGTGTTTATGTTTATTTGCATTTATTCTAATTTTAATTTTTGTCTGTGGTACAAGCAGGAAACAGTGTTTTCCAGTAATTTGCCCAAGACTTTTGCACAGTGCTGTATGTGTGTTGTACCATATGATTTAAATCGATCACAGAGTGGATGGAAATGCTTTGTAAAACAGAGAACCACTCGTGCCTGACTGTTTGTTTTTAGCCTCCCCTGGTTTCTCGAACAACAATAGCATTCTGCCTGAGCAGAGATGTGTGTTTATCAGCGGTCTGCCCTCCGAGCCCAATACACACTCCAGCCAGACAGTGACGTAGACCTGATGGCCACAAGACTTCTCTACAAGTGCCACATTGCTGTCACGTTTATTTATGTTTTCTCTGCTGCCCCCTGCAGGTTGGATCCATGCCGTGCTCACCTCTCAGGACTGCATGGCGTTCGGGGGGAACTTCCTACACAACTTGAACATAGGCATGCAGCTCAGGTATTTCGTTTATTTATTTTTTAATTCTCATATTACACCTATTTTATTTTAGTATTTTATGTATCACTTTTAGAAAAGAAAGCTTAGCTTTATTGATGCCAACACATTGAATACGAGAAATAGTGAGCGTCTGGAGGTCAGCTAATACTACTGTGCTGCATTTTATAAATAATTTCTTTCCAGTGTTAAGCCAAATGCAGACTGATTTTAAATACATTGCTTTTTTGTTTCAGGTGTTATGAGATGGAGCGGCGGCTGAAGACACCAGAACTTTTTAAGTTTCCTTATTTTGAGGCCATCTCCTGGTACGTGGCCAAAAACCTTCTAGAGACACTGAAAGGTGAGTGGGTGGAGAATATTCTGCTTTTTCAAAGGCTTAATTTGTGTTTGATTTATTCCAAAAAAAAAAAAAATTACTGAAAGGTGTTTGGTCTTCCATTCAGGGAATAGTCTAGGGATAAACTAGTTTTCCTGGATGCAGTTGATTAGCTAAGACTAAGTTTCACTTCTTTAATTACTGGTTTAATTACTGGTTGGCTAATTTAGTGAAAGTAGAGCGCTATGTAAATTAGATTTTTCCTTATTTATAGTTAGAATAAGCTCTATAGTAAGTCATAAATGAGCTTTTCGGAAAACTGTGATACTGATAGTAAATGCATGTGGACATTTCTGTTTAAAATTGAGTCTAATTATAATCAAACTCCGTTGTGGTACCTATTAGTAAAAATTACTGTCATTTGAACCGCTTGTGGTCTTTGTCTTCATCAGAGTTGCGGGAGGAGAAGCGCCAGCCTCAGGAGTATCTAGTGGATGGAGTGAAAGCTTTAATCTCTGCACTGAAGATCTGGCTGAGGAGGGAGGTAAGAGTGCAAAATAGACTCATCTTTGGGGGGAGAACAAGTGATACACATTCAGTTAGAGCATGAGTCCTCCATCTTCTGGGTCAGCTGAACCTCCTTCACTCAAAATAATTTGCCTTAATTACCCCTTGAAAATGTAAGTAGGCTAATGTTCTGTCACGTGTACGAATGGGGTCACAGTAGAGCGTTACACTTAGAACTTTCTTTTTTTAATGTAACTGATTCAATGAATTTAAATGACTAAGTGTGAAGTCTTCTTAAACCCCGTCTTTCTTTCTGTTGTTCATCATATTTTCTCGTGTGCTCTCGTCCTCTCTCAGTTAACAGAACCAAACAGTGAGGTTCCAGATAACATCAAGCCCACCCTTCTTATCAAGGAGCTAACCAAGGAGATCCGCCACCTAGAGGTAAGACAAAGCAGGGAGTGATAATGCCATTACCTGGGAGCAGAAGGGATTATTTTAAGGGTAAGATGTAATGGAAAAAATAAGATAAAATTTGGGTCAAATGTTTTTAAACATGTTTTACTGTGTATATTCCACTCTTTTGTACAAACTGCATTTGTTTTACTTTTTCAAATTAGTTTGTACAAGTTTTAAAAGCAGTGAATCTCGTCCACAGGAGGACCCAAGTAAGTCAGTGAAATCTCAGGGAATCGCAGAGTGTTTGTCCACTCGTTCCTCTCTGGAGAGACGATGCCAGGCAAGACGTGCAGTGCGAAGGCTTCGGGACCACCATCGCCGCCATCATCATCATCACCATCACCATCATCATCATCGTCACCATCAGCACAGCTCCAAACCACCCACAGACCTGGACATCCTGGAGCTGCACACTCGGGAAGTTCTCCGGAGGCTAGAGGTTGGCCCTCTTGAAGAGGTAAGAGCACAACATGTTGTAGACCAGAGCTGACACCACAGTTTTAAAATTTACATTAGTTTTAGTCTGTCTGATATATAAATGGTGTTGTTTTTAGTTGAAAAGAAATATCTTTCAATAAGTCTTTGTTTTGTTTCAATTTTAGTTGAGTTTAGTATTTTTTTTAATATTATGGGGAACATTTTTAATTGGAGGTTTTTGATGAGGATGGAATAAAATTAGCGGTAGATTAAGCTTAGCTCCAGCTCTTTTTAATGACGACCACACATTTCTAAACTCGCATTCATGCGCTAAAAAAATAAACAAAAAATTTATTCAGTAATTCTATTTTGTTGTAGTTTATTATATTATTATACATCATTGTATATCATAGTTCTAATTTAGCTTTTGTGGTTTTTATTACAGTTACTGAGCCTGAACATTCCGTTTTTACAGTTTTAGTTGCTGTAATAACTGTAATAACCCTGGCTGCAACTATGGTTCATTTCTAGAATCACTATATCTGTTAAACTATTATGCGATGAAACATACATTTTTGACTTCTGCCATTTTGCCCTACAGTAAAAGTTTTAAACATAATAGACGCCATATTACCCCCAGCACTTGGCAGGGCATTAAACTTTGTCTGAATGCTTGCATGCATTGAGTGATTTGTTATAATGCATATAGATTGCTTTTTAAATGAAGAAATATAATCCATATACATAATCTGTGTCATTTGAATTTTATAGAGCATTATATTGCACTTTAATGGAACAATATAAGCCATATACCCCATAAACTGGAACCTGGAACTACTTCAACCGTGATGTATACAGCCAATATTTATCATCGTGCCCTCTATAATCTTATATCTTTAATGTCATCTTTAATTTTTTGTCATTTGAATAATCGACCTTAGACTATTTTTGAGATGAGCTTGCAGTAAATCTTATAGTCATCAAATAGTCATTTTTCCTATTTCAGAGCAAAATCTTTATTTTGTGTGTATCTCTGTTCTTAGCAGGGCACAGATGTCACCTCCAAGGTAAACCGCAAGTTTAAGAAGATATTATCTGTAACCATGAAGGGCAGTCATGACAACGCCCTGCGTTTGGTGCTGTGTAATGGCCGAATCATGCGGTAAGATTCTGCACGGGCATCTCAGTGCTGGTTAGAGCGATAAAGAACCAGACAGATAATCTGTGCTATGGTGAAGATCCTCTAATCTGCTGTGTGCGTGTGTCCTCACAGGGAGAGGAGGCGTCTCAGCAAAGAAGCGCTGAAATACAAGAAACACAAGACATCGCCATGCCAACAGCACCAGGTCAAGACAGAAAAACTATCACCATGCCAACAAGAGGGAGTGAAAATGGAGAGCGTGGATGCAGGGTTGGAGACGCAATGCACTGTGGGACACAAGAAAGCCACCAATCACAGTGAGACACTGTTAAATTGTAGTTTTGATGATCAAAAGGCTTCTGGTACCGCACTTGAATGCAAACAAAGCGTTGTGGTACGTCATTGAACTGCTTTTCTTCTTCTTTCAACAGAACTCAGGATAGAGCTGCTGGGATCAAGGTCAGAGTCAGGTGAAGAGGGCTCAGCCATTGTGAAGGTACAGTTAGAATGACAGGAGGGACACACTAAGCATTAAATACTTGATCCAATACAAATCAGGAATGTCAAATAATAATAATAATAATAATAATAATAATAATAATTGTAATAATAATCATTGTAATAACAATTATTTTTATAATAATAATAATAATAATAATAATAATAATAATAATGATAATAATAATAATGATAATAATAAAAATAATAAATTATTATTATTATTATTATTATTATTATTATTATTATTATTATTATTATTAGTTAATTTATCAGGGGCAGAAAACAGCATAAGGCAGGAAACACCCCGGACAGACTGCCGGTCCATCAGGCCTGGGATCCGGCTTTACAGGCTCTTTCAGTTTGATTATTAAATGTTGTTTTATTAACAGTGTTTTTTTTCCTTATCTTTTCTTTGTGTCTCTGCAGAAGCAGTCTTTAGATTCAGGAAGCTCAGATGACGAAGTGGAGCATGTGAGGCAGAAAAGTAAAGGCTCAGGAAGCTGTGTGACAAGCCAATCACACAGCCAGCATCACAAACCACTTAAACGGTACCATCATTAAACTATTACTCCATATACAGACCCACTGCTCAATATCTAAGTTATTTATCTGTAAAAGTCAATCATTCACTCCTACTAAGATTCAGGTACCCTGTGTGTAAAGGAGAATTCCACAAATGTTTAAAAAAATTCAGTCCTTGACATGTAAGTCATTTAAAGTGTTTTCATGTAAAATAGTTCATTTTAGAGAAACTGACTGATCCAGATTTCTTTAAAGTGATGTTGGGAAAAAGGGGTTCACTGTGTCTACAACACAATATGTAGCCATTTTATTTATTATCTAAAACCCCTGGTGAACCTACACATGTCTTCGGACTTTATACATGTAATGTTACTTACGCAAAAATAGTAAATATTTTTTGGGCACTATTTAAGTCTTATAACAGCTTGAAACTTTATCACAAAACAATCATAAAACAATGTAACAATGTGAAACACTTTATGTAGTAATTTTCTGTGAGAAAACATTGAGAACGGCATTAAACTATTCAGACGCCCAATATCTATTACCGCCACTGTGGTGTATTTCCCATCAAACCACGCTAATGGCTTTGTGTGTCTACATTTTAATCATATAATTATATAGATTTTGTTTAACAAGCAGTGGAGTTTCCCTTTTATGGTTTTGTTTTTCCAAAAATACTAATGACTAGTGAAAGGATGTTAGCAAAGAAACCTGTTATTTAGCTTGGCGTGAGTTAGTTCCACCACTCTTAAGTACACCAAACACATTCTAACCCAACATTCTTTACTAAAGACCCAACATCTCAATAAAACATTGTTCTCCACCAAACATCCTTGTTCTCTGCCCATCACAATCGTTCTCCAACAATGCACCACCATTCTCCGAAAACATCATGCTCTAACAACATTCCCCAGCAAACATTGCAGTTCTCTGTCCGGATGCATCATATTCCAACAAACGGCAACATCCTCCAATAATACGACTCCAATCTCCCAAAACACTAGTGTGTACCAACAAACACCACAAACATTTACCCACAAACATCATCATATACAACAAACACCTCCATACTACGCCTGCACTACACCACTACACTTACAGTTGTATTTCTAAAAGAACCGATAAACCTGATGAACCTCTGTAAATGGAAGAGACCATTCTACAGACTTCCAGCAGTCACGTTTAGGATACGTTGATTTGCTTTTGAACTTTTAACCAGCTTTTTCACTCTTTTTCACCCCCAGGGAACGGCCTACCTCACCCAGCCCAGAGAAGGCCCTGCAGGGCATGCTGTCTGTAGCTGGGCTGATGTGCCAGCAGGTGCCAGTGGAGGGCGCTGTTTCTCAGGAGGCCTGGTGGTCTGCCCAGGCTAGCGGCAGCAGCAGCAGCAGCAATGAGGCTGGCAGCCCAGACAGAGCGGTAGAAAGCCCAGGAGAGGAATATTTATACCGGGAAAGCTCACTGTCTCCTCCTCTTCATCCCTCCAAAAGACATGCACACAACCCCAGCCCCATCAGCAACCAGGCCACTAAAGGTGAGGATAATTTAACTAACAGGTAAAGCAACCTAACATTCATATTGTTTTTGGTAAGCTGTTTTGGTCATTTCAAAAGCTTCAAACCTTCAAGAAACACATTTGCTCTGGTATACTGACTGTGTTCTCTGTATGCTCTGTATTATGATTATTAAGATGATTGTATTAGACAGAGTACAGACCTTAAGTACCAAAGTACAATTATTTTAATAAATACTATATACTGACTGTTTATCTTTCTTTGAAGCCTTTATCATTTACACCTCTGTTTCTGTGGTATTTTTGTAGGAAAGCGTCCGAAGAAAGGCATGGCAACTGCCAAACAGAGGCTGGGAAAACTCCTGAAGATGAGCAGACACACACGCCTGCTCGTGTAGCAACAGGGGGACCCGAGCAGCCATACACACACACACGCACACACACGCACGCACCACTTCTCACTCTACCTAATGCACATGCACACACAAACACAGACACTCAGCACTCGTTACTGTGCATGTTTAGGCAACAAGGTATGTTTGAATGGCACTAGCATGCTGCTTCACAGCTCACATGGAGCGAATGAAATTCATTCACACTTCCTCAAAAAATAAAACCGCGCAGGGAAATTTTAATCAAAACGTTTGAAATAGGAAAAATGAAATGAAAAAAAAAAAATAGCCAAATCAGGTCTCCAGAGTGCAGAGACCGTGCAGCGTTTCTGACACGAATACAGACTCCAGTGGTAAGACCGATAGGCTCATGGGTGCAGGTATGGCCAAAGCTGTTGTTTTTTCCATTCAGTTAGTCTAAAACCTCTTTTTATAGATGAAAGTGTGTAGATTTGTCAGCGTTCAGCCTGGCCGGAGTGTTTCCCCTCCCCTCTCCTACCTCCATAAAAAGTTGTGTAGCATAAGTGAAAAATGGTGCTTTTTGGCCGAGGATGGCTTTTTGTATTTTTTCACAGCCTGATTTGTGGGCTTTTCTCCTTTTTCCCCACCCTGTCTAAATCTTTCCTATTTGATAACTACCTTTAGCTGTCTGTTTGTGGCTGTGAACGTTGAGGTTCAAAGACTGAGGGCTGGTGTTCTGGACAAAAAAAAAAAGAGCAGTCTTAAGACTGGGGCTTGGGATCTAATCTCGCAAATATAGTTAAACTAATTTGTGTGGTGGGAAAACCTCGAGGTTTCGAAATGGTGCTGAACGTTTTTGTAAACCGTACACTATCCCTTCAAACCCTTGAAGCAATAATTGTACAGTGTTGATTGGTTGGTTGACAGATTTTTTTTATATATATATAAATAGGCAGCACTCCCACAAAGCTACTCAGTTTATGGCCTATGTTGGAATATTCTTTTACATCAGCTCACTTAAGTAGCTCATCTTTTTGGCAGCGATTTAAAATTTTGCCTTCCCCGTCAAGGCTAGAATAAATAAAGCTTAAAAAAATGAAATACTAGAAGAGCCGAAGCACAAAGTCATTGCTACACTGGTTTTAAATTTAAATCGCCGTCTGTTGCCACCTTGTGGCCAGACAGGTAAACTGCAGTGGGCTGTGCTGCCTTTACTCTGCTGTGTTGTTGACTGTAAGGACTAAGTGAGAGTAATTTAGTGAGAGCATAACAGCTCAGGGAGAAATGACCTGGTTTCCTGCCTAATTCGTGTTTCTTTTTTCAGTGTTTCAAATGTTTTTTTTTGTTGTTGTTGTTGTTGTTGTTTGTTAACTTATTAATTTCTAAGAGATGAAAAATGATTTATATTACATTCTGTGCTTCCTCTAATGTTTTATCCCCTTTGCTTAAGCTGATTTTTGTAAATATGAAATTTAGGGAAGAAAATCGTTCCTTGTTGCTTCTAAGTGACGACTTTGTACATTTTGTGGCTTGGTTGACTAATTATTTTTAGCCAAAAATTCCAATTCAGCTAGACAGATTATCCCCAAATTGAATGAAAATGTCATTTAAAATGTCTTTTAGTGCCTGTTCTGTGATCACTCTTCATCAAACAGCATAAAGCAAAAAAAAAAAAAAAAAAAAAAAAACAGGTAATACTGGTGAGGCTGAAAGGTTTTCTGTGCCACTTACGTTCTAGTGTGTTTTGATGGAAGATAAGAGTGCTTCTCAGGGAACAAGCGATGTACCATCTTTAATTTAGTCACCAGCACTGTTACTCTCTCCTTATGGGTCAGGCTCAAGTGGATCTCCCATCCATCCATCCATCCAAATATGTGTGTATAATGCTGTGGTACTTTGTTTCGCAGACTTTGCACATTGTGGTGTTCTCCACAGTGTAACACACTTAATTGGGCTTACAGGGAGTCAGGCATGTTAACACACTGCATATAGAAAAACAACGTGCAGGGCTTGAGGTTCCCAGGCTTTGAATTGGGAACCACTAATTACCCAAGATCATCTTCACGTGTTCATTGACTCTGTCTCTATCCAGGCTCTGCCCATAAATGCGTTTATTGTGAGGTTCTCAAGCTCTACAAAACACTGGTTAAAATATCTCCATTATTCATTTTTAATGTTGTAGTGTGTGTTTGTGTTTTTAGATCTGCCTCTGCTGTTTTCCATTTCTAAACAACCCACTCTCTTCACAAGAACAGATTTGTTGGAGGAGCATGAATAGGTTAATCATAGTATGTGTTTATGCAGGGTCTCTAAACAGTTTGTTGGGTGAAGCAGCATTTACAGCAAGAATGAAACGCTAGTCCGAGCCAAGTTAATGCATAACGTTAGCTTTTTAGACTATTGAGGGCTTTCAGTGGACAATCTGCATGTACAGCAGTACAGACTTAAGACAAGATTAAAACTGTGACCTGAAAGATGTGTTCCATTTTTTTTGTTTATTCCTGCACACTTAACTGAGGTGGGGGAGAAAAAAACACACTTATTTGCCTGGCTCAGAAAAATCCTGCGTTTAAGATCATATAATCAGCAGACAGTGATAAAGCCTGCTATGAGACTAAATATTAAAGCTAGTAATGATTCACCATTGACACTTACTTTTAGTCTAGGATTGAATCTTAGTCTTGGGAACTGGTTCTATACAGTACTGCTCAAACGCCATAAGTCATCTGAGAATACCTGTGTTCTTCTACCCGAAACAAAAACAAAATCTCGTTCTGTTTCACTGTGTTGATGTTTATTTGTATTTATTCTAACAATAGTGTTTTATTGGCAACAACACACATACTGCAGAGAAAAAAAGTTCTCTCTTGGCTGCCCAAAGACTTTTCCGTAGTACTGTATAGATCAGCTTTCAAGTCCCAGATTAGATGTTCAATAAGCCATCCTGACTGTTTCAAAAATGAACCCTTGGAAGGTTTAACTGGCTCTAGAGAAAGAGAAAGAGAGAGAAAGTTTTCTCCCACCCCTATTGGCATAAAGAAGTAAGCCGTGTACAGATTATTTGTACAGTATTGTTTTTTGTTCCATCTTTTTGCAAATGTGGTATGGACTGTGTATATGTTCTCAATTCCATGTTCTGTTCATCTTTATCAATAATTCTGTGGGTATCCCTCAAGATTTTCAATCAGTTTTATGCAGTGAAAATGAGATGTAAATACATGTTGTTTAGGGGAAGAAAAAGTTTTGTAGGTCATGTTCTTTTGCATCCCTTTTGACCCGATGTTAAGTGACAAATAAAAACAGTTTGAAAATAAAATGACTGAGGCAGCAGCTGACATGCAGAAATGTTCTATTTGTCATTCCACATGTATACATAGTGCAGCGGATTTCAAACTCTTAGCAAATCAGACTTGATAAATAAGTCTCTGTACAGCGTGAACTCTCTAAAATCTTGAGGAGGAGAGTTTAGGGGAGCCTGTGTTAAGGATCCACACGGATCACCTGGAGAAAGAAAGAAATAGAAGTGTTGAACAACAGGATGATACATGCTTGCTCAGAGAGCCTCATCTGAACAGAAGTCATTCATTTAAGAGAAGAGGCAGTATAAAATTCCCACTATTATAACAGCCCATTGTATAGTTTATGGTATTATCACAATATTGTACATCACTGTTGAAAGTGTATTTCCAAAGAAGAGACAAAGAAAATATTTCTCTTAGTCCAGTATCCAAAAATAAAAATAGAGATTAAAAGCTACTCGGTGGTATCCAGAGAATCAACAATTAATTGTTTGATGAAACTGATTTACACAACAAACAATGGATCACATGACTGCTTCTGCTTGTAGGTCCTCATTAAATACTAGAATAAAATCATCCTCTTGCTTGTTATGTAAGCTTTCGTGCTCTGACACCATCATGGTGCACCTTTGCTTGGACTGCCACCATCACCATCCAACTGGTCAACGCAATTCAAAGTTTTAACAATTCAGTGTCAGATTAAATAAAGTCTCTTTGTTTTCTCAAATTTTCCCATATAAATTGGTGCAAGTAAACATTAAGTGTTACATTTCTCTGTAATGCTAATCCAGGCGGATGTAGTCAAACTTACATTTTATATGCCTTTGCATTGACAAGACATATACATAACATATAGTGGATAGCTGAAGACCAGCATTTCCATATTAGTAAATTCCCATTCAATATTGCAGTAAAATATGTTGAAAAATATTTATAAAGCACTAGTATACACTTAATATAATATCTGTGGTAACATAATTTGAGACCTTTTATTGAACCACAATTAAGTGTTACCCAACAAATACAAATGTTTGGACAATGCTTTGAGTTAAAAGTTAATTTCCAAAAAAACACTGATATACGAACAGGTGGGTTTTACAGCCAACTTTTAGTCTTTGCGATGTGTGTGGTGTGAATCATGTTTTCAGCAAAAACAAATTATAATGATATAAACAAATTAAACAGTTATTACTGTTACATTACTTACTATACACATCATCATGGTGGTATGCTTGTTCTTTGGAAAAATATGCCACTCGGTTCAGTTTCACAGCCTGAGTAACTTATCCAGAGTTAACCGTTGGCAGCTCCTGCTTTTGGTTTAAATCTACTTGACCTTGACTTAAGTTTGGGTACTTACTTGCGGATGATTTTACTCGTCGTCAGGAGGGATTCCCAACTCCTCATCTGTCCATGCAGAAGTATCTGGCCAGGGGAAATGCCCCTAAGAAATATTGAGAATAATATAGAGACATTTTCAGTCATGGACTATACTCAGTTATAACCACAATTCGTCATGCTAAAGCTTTCAGCTAAAAAGGCCAATGACCAAGTAAAGCAATTTCAACAAGCTAAAACATTTCCATTCATATTTGTAATGACTGATTTTTTTTTTCTTCTACATAATCTGCTTAATGCTATGTCTGGTAAATATGGAACTAGAATAGTCCAATAACAATAACTAAGTATTTTGTTAGGTGACTTGCTATTAAACTCGAATCTGCAAACTGCAACAGAAGTCTTTTTCAGAGTTTAACTCTAAAAGGTCTGCATGTGCTTGTTTACCTCCTTATTTTCATAACGACTTATTAGTTTGAGTTACTGAATATAGAGGATACCGAATATTTCATAGTAGAAACTGAGCAAGTTATACCAGTTATTGAAATGTACAGTAGATATTGAGTAATTCGTTATAATCACTAAATTATTTATGGTAGTATTCCCAGCGACCTTCAGATGAATAACCATGCAATAAGCCAATAAATTCCAATAAATTAATAAAAATAAATAAATGTGTTACAATAAATTCCAGAGAATTAACTAAAAGCAGCCCCAGTATCGGGCTGGGTAATGGACAAAGACAAGACTTGAGTGTCATGCTTTAGTGACATGAACCAACAAGACAAAAACATTAATTTTAATGTCCAACTTGACTGTAACTCACCAATATGGCGTCTGAGTCGTGCCAAGTGTGCCACAAGATCCAGAACCACATCGCTCCACTCAGCAGCTCAGCCTGGAACTGCTGTTTCTTTGTTAGCTGCGGAGGCTGCCTGTACTGTGGGACGATACCTCCTCCTGCCCTGAGAAAGTAACAGCACGTTTAACAGAAAGAACGCAAACATAAGACAAACACTGTTTTTCCACAATCAGGTCCCGTGTCCAAGAGACTGGAATAAAGAGAGTCGCTAATAGTGACACCTGACCGCAAGCAAACATAGCACAATATCACAGTTCCTTTTCTGATACCAACACAGATACTGAAACAGCTGATACTGATTCACTACTTCTTTTCTTCTTTTTAAAGAAACAATTACTTAAGCATTTAAAAGTAGACCATAAAGCTTACACTACTCAAACACTAGCCCAAAGGATGAGATACACTGCTAAGATCACACAGTGTCAGTGATTATAAGATTATAGAAGGGTTCACCTTTGGTGAATAAACTAAATCTTACATTGAAAAAATACATACTTTAATTGAAGCCAATTTTATCGAAAAAATATAGATATAATTTTAACAAAACTAGGTACCATTATCACTAGGGGTGTGTTTAAAAAATTGATTTTTCGATTCAAATTGATCTTCATTTGAGTAATCCGATATTGATTGATATAAACCCGAGATCTATCTTTAAAATTAGCATTCCAGCCCCCCCTGCCCCCCAAGTCTCGCGTAATCAGCCATTGTTTTTCACGCAACGAGATCTGGCTGGGGGCGCACATCTGTTACGCATGGCTGGCGCACAAGTAAAGGCGCCCCAGAACTTGAAAGCAGATGTCTGGCTACATTTTGGATTCAAAAACCAGGACAGTATATAAACATATAAACACTAATGTTTTTAGTAATGGTAGGTTGAGTGTTCCTTGTACCTTTACCACATTAGTTCTCTGAAAATCTCTTTTCATATTCAAACAAAACATATTATTGTAACTGAAATATCCCTAAATTAATCAATATTGAATTGAATCGAATTGAATTGGGACCTTGTGAATCTGGAAATCAGTGGTGATACCCAGCCCTAATTATCACTGTCACTCAAGCTTTTAGTTAATGATCCAGGGTCCTAGGTCCCCTCTTGTGTGGTTTCCTCTTTGGCTCAGTCCCCATATTTTCCTATGGCTTTAGCTCAGTGGACTCAGACAGCCATGGCAGAAGCTTTGCGCAGATTTTGACGTATGTTTTGGACCACTGTCTTGCTAAAAGAATCAATGACGACTCATTTTACTTTCTCGGCGGGGGTAGATAGATTTCAATTGGAAAGGTCCTGGCATTTTGTAAAGCCTATGATGTTATGTACCCTAACAAGGTTCCTAGAGGCCCCCTCTATGGAAATGCGGGCCCTCGTCCAGCCAAGTTTGTCACAGCCAGTGACAGTTGCGGATCCGGGCATTTTCAGGTAAGTAGCTTTTGTAAAGCCATTCTTATTTATAAAGGTAAACATACTTTTCCTATATTTGAACTGTGTGTTGTCTTGTATCTCTTGTTGAGGACTGACTTTGAAGAATTTGACCTCTGTGGCCCCCCATATACATATCCAAAAGAAACAGGAAGTCATGGATTACTCTGAAACATTCCTAAACACTCTGACCAACTGAACAGTAAAAAATAAATCAGACAAGATACTTCAGTTGCATTTGGTTTTTAACAATTTCTGGGGATGCCACTAATTGTGGCGCATAAGGTTTTGTTAAATGTAATTATTTCTTGATGAGGGATCTTTCTTTTCCTCAAAATGAAATTTACATCAATAAAAAAGTCTGATATATTTTTTAGAACCCTTTTAGTCTTTATCTCTACAGGGGCGTCAATAACTGAGAAAGACCCTGTACACAGAAATACACATAGACAGACAAATAAACATACATACAGATAAAATATAAACACATACATTAAAATAACAAGCAGCACAAAAACAGCGCACAGACACAAATGGTGTAAACATCATTAGAAGTATTGACATTTGGTGGTGTGGGTGAGATGTGGGGCATTAGGGTTTACATAATGTAAAACATTCGCGTATGAATTATTTTACTCTTCAATAATCTATAAAGTACAGCTATCTGTCGCTCTAAGTCATAGTCCAGCTCTCAGTATCGCTTTAGTCCAGAGTCAGTCTCCATGGCGCTCCTCTGTTAGCTCGCTAGCTCAGCCGGCCTGATTAGTTATTTTTTACTTACTTTCGGACAGAAACCTGCTGAGTCCGGCGCCTGAGGATGTGAGCTCCAGCCCGGAGGACTCCCACCGTCCTCCCGATAGACGACATTTTAATACAGCGCTCTTAAAACGAACAAATCTGCTCCGAATACAACAAATGTCACCTTCCGAAAGCAGCCTTCACAGCGGCCTTCCAATAACTCACTGCCTGACTGGACACAAAACAGCGACCCCGTTTTAACAGCAGGGCAGTAACGCGCACTGTGATTGGTCAGAACGGTAACGCGCTTTAGTCAGTGTAATGTACTTTTAGCCACCAGAGGGAGACAAATCGCGGACCATGCAGACAGTTACGTTACAACAACGCCCTGCTTTGGCGTCCACGATGTTGTTTTAACGTTGAAATGTAATTCATCAGAAAGCTGTGACAACATTATCATTATATTTGCTTATATTACCAACAAATAGAAATAATATTATAAAATAATGTTTTTTAGTAGTGACGTTGTGACATTGTTGTAGCAACGATGTAAGAAAGCAGACAATGTTGTGACAGCTTTGTGTTTGCTGGGGAGCTCCGTTGATTTTTTCTTAATTTCTGAATAGTTCAGACGCAGTGATGTAAACAAAGTCATCCAGAGTGGTCTGTTATGAAAAAAATAAGTATATTTCAGAGGAACATATCTGTTTGTGTTCCTTTATAGTGGTTATTAATAGGAAGCATGTAGAGATTTTATATGTAATAAAAAAAAGGGAAAATAGTGGTAAATCTGGGAAACGCTTTTCAAGCCTATCATTAAACAATGTCTTAAGCATCAGACAGTGCACTTGTATCCATTTCATGCAAATGTTCTAGCCATTAAAGTCTTATGACATCTGGTTGCTATCACCACCCCAGTGAAATTTCTGTCTTGATAAGTTTATCTAAACCAGACTGTTTCACATTAAACCACACATTAAACTGAATGATTTTACTTTTTAAACTCTTATTTAAACAGAACATAAGTCACTGAAATTTCCCTTTCACTATTAATCGTTGTCATCCATGTTGGAGTGCTTTATGTTAATTTTGCTCCATTTAATTAAATTGAATTAAATATGTGTAATGTTTATGTATGTGTATGTATCTTGCTGCAACATACATTTCTCTTTCAGGGACAATAAAGGCACAGAACTGAGCACAACTTTAAACTATCCATCACCTGTTTTATTTGTATATTAACCATATGTGGCTGTATTTCTTATTGCATGTCAACTATTTGATTTGTTTTACGTGACACTGAAAATAAAGAATTTAGATATGAATTTATGTGTATATTAGGACAAAAATTACATTCACAAGGCAATATATTTATTAAATTTAGGCCTAAAACCAAATCTTTTTGTAGAACACTTAGGCCCTTTAAAAAATCTCATCCACCAAAAAGGTATACGTGTAAAACGTATTACATTTTTTCCCTTTATTGTGAAAAAAGCTATTCCTTTCCTTTTTCACTCTAATTTTTTCAGTGTTCAGTTGCGAACTCCGATTGAAAACAGCCAATCCCGCACTGTAATTGGGTAAAGCGTTGTGGCGCTTTTCGTCCGCTAGAGGGCGACAAAGACTTTGTATAAAAACGCTGTTTTAAATTTGTCCACGGCATTTCTTTATAATAACAGCCTCTTTGTCCAGAATAACAAACACGGTCTAGGTTTCCTTTATTAAAACATGAAATGCTGAATATTTCCAGATCAAACTGTTCATTTTGTATGTGTTTCAGTTGATAATTGTATGGAAGGTTCAGTGCCTGATCCTAGAAGGTCAATAAACTCTTTATCTATCTTCATATTTTAGTCTATTCTGAAAAATGTTGCATTTCACAGACGGAGATGTTCTAAGATATAAACGTTTCCTCCATATAAGTGTATAAATATTTCTCATGTATGGCATTTTGTGTTTATCCAAAGCTGGGCAATAAAGTAGTGATAATAATAATAATAATAATAATAATAATAATAATAATAATAATAATAATAATAATAATAATAAAATGTTAAAATAAATATTTACCGAGCAGTCAACACAATCGGGACTAAATCTGAATCTGATTTTGTAACGCCTTTTTAAAAAAATAAGGAACGCTTGCAGTGCACCCCAGCGGTCTGTATCAGACGTAGAAGGAAAGCAAATACTGAAAGATAACCACACACGACACGTTATGACTGAAACAGCCCCAAAAAGCCGCTCTGATAGGAATCAGTGGATTTGCCCCAACACGCCATTTAATCACCCGAGAGCTCCGGCAGAGACAACATGGCGGCTCAGCAACGGACAACAGAGACGAACTGAAAGCGACTTAGCAGCGCACTGTTATTAAACTCCTGATTAAATACGGAAATACAGTTTATTATCACAAAACACACAGCGTAGATAAGATATTCGTAGATAAGGCCGTGTTTGAGTCCTTTAACCTTCAAATGCAACAACAAACGATCTAAAAAATGTATCGCAGAAAAGCAAAGGATTGAATTTAGGACTAAAACTTTACAAGTTTTTATATTTGTTTTATCCCAGATCTCCCTCTTTCAAACTGAAGTATTGACAGTTCATCCCAAATGTAACGTAAATTCTCTGCATCGACGTAATTCCAAACAGACTGAGAGTCGATACTCCGGTTCCCAGCCTTCGGCATCGAGAGTCGACTCTAAAGCTTCGAACTTAACTCTCGCGGTGACGTACAGGTTTGCGTGAAGCTCTAGTGAGATGTTCTGCTATAAGAAGAATCAATCTTTATACAACAGTCCATCTGCTATGTTGTACTTTGGGGAGTAAGATGGTTTACGTAAATGAAGTAAAATGTACAAATTGTAACGACTAAGTACGTGTGAAGCCCAGACAAATGTCCCCTCCAATACTGCAAACAGAGTTATGGTGTGATAACGTACTGTTTTTTCCTCAGGAAGTTGTGATTTCACGACATAGTAGTACCGTTTCCAGCACGTTGTCAGAACCTCCTAGAGTCCTTCATACGTGTTATTATATCTGCATGGAACATAGGAATTGCCAAGAAGTAGTCAAAACAGCGTTATTTATTTAATAGTGACGGAAGAAACAGTCACGGTTTCGCTCTTCTCTGGGCCTAAAAGATGCTACGTATCCTCCAAAATGAATCTCTGTTTAGATAAATCGCACTATCAGTGCTGCCATGTATTTTATTAGTACTCCATAGACTGGCACATAAAAAATAGTCACCACAATCTCGCGAGATCCGGCTTTTCGTGCGTGAAACGTGTCAGTGCATAAAATGTTTATTATTACTGACATTTTAAACTCACAAATGAGCCCATGACTCTTTTCTTTCTTAGAGTTGTTTTTGTTTTTTTATTACGTTCGGTCATTGTGAAAATACACCTTTCTAACATTGATAGTGTTATTTGTAGCACTTTTTGCCTATAATGGTCTCCTATTATTGTGCTCATTGTGTTAGTGTACTACTTACTGTAGACACATCTAGACACACAAGTATTTCAATCAATACATATCCAGAAAAAGACCAGAAATACATTTTTCTGTTCAGATGTTTGATGCAGATTTTTCGGGCAAATTCACAGACTTGAAGATAATTTTGCTTTCCCCCAAATGGTGTTTATATTATTTCCATATGATATGCACATGCTGTGATTTAACTGCAGCAACCATCTAAAGAAATTGTGAACTTAAATGTTTGCACTTTCAAATAAATGTATCAGTGAGTTTTCTTCTCCAAATATGCACACGTGTTTCTTCATTTATTGTAACTGTTCTTGTTCCTGAATTCGGCTGAGCTAACTCTGAAGACACTGAACCGCATGACTAAACAGTAAGGTTTTTCTTTTGTCCTTATATTCAGTCTGTTGATCACACAGGACAAGGGCTTTTAACAAATTAGACTGTGAATGAAAATATCAAAAATAACATATAATAAAAAAGTAAATGTGGTCATTTTCTTGCCATACTATATTTGGTTGCGCGACATGAATAGGCTTCGAAACGTTTTCTGCACAGAATCTGCGCAGCTCTTTGAACGCGCCCCCGGTGTGACGTCACGCCAGCCCCCACCCACTTCGGCCACTGTTTACAGCAACTACGCTGCATTTATTGCCTCATTTCTATTCAAGAAACGAACAGATACCACCCTTACACCCCCATTCACAATCACAAGGCATTCCTCTCGTCCATAACGAAACATTTATTTCAGCAAACGTGGCGTAAGCAGCGTAACTCCGTCGTTGTTTTGGGCGTTTTAATGGCGCCGCGTCTCTCCGGACGGGCCGCGCTCTCCTCACAGCTCAGGCCACGCCCACTTACGGGTAGGGCGGGATGACGTAATCCAAAAGCCCCAGGACAATGGGAGCATTATTTGGCCATTCAGTCTATTAAAAGCAGCACTTTTGGGTTGGGGAAAATGCTTGAAAAGAAAGAAGAATCGTCGGTTTTATGACTTGTTGTGCGAAATAAACAGAGAAACCTTAAAATCGGCGTTGTAAAAGCAGCCTGGTCTCCAACCACTTAGTCGAATGTTGCTCGTCTCCTCAACGTCCTGAGTTGCAAATGTGAAAATATATCCTGCGCGATGTATCTGTATATCTTTTTTTCGCTTATTCTCCCTCTTAGACGGTCTTTGTACTCGTCGAAGCTGTCTGCTATTTCACCTTCAGCGCTGCTCTCCTCCGAGTGAAAGCCAATAGTCACAGCTATGTAAGGCGCATGCGCAAGAGGATGCGGTTTGGCTGTGCTGTGGGGGAGGGATGGATGGCTGGGTGAAGGGAGGAAGAGAGGGAGGGTGGCTCTATCAGGGTTGGAATTGAGGCACTAACATGAAGGAGGCCTTCTGGTTGACGACCAGAATTGCCAGTGCCATTGAGTAATATATGAGAGTTGTTGATGAAGTGACAGCTGCAAACTGGTGGTCCAATGAAAACAGGACAAAAATTTGGCCGTATTACAGACCTACAGGCAAGCTGTTAGGTTTTATGCATTTTATTGGATGTAAAGATGTGATCAAACTGCCTCGGACAGCAGACGTGCAGCGTCCAATCTAAATATTTAAATACCTCGCTTCCACGGCCAGATGTTTGTGCTCACAATAGGTGGTCACTATTTCACTCCACCTACCTTTAGCTCAATAAGACACTGTGCTTGTATAAGGCGTTACATAACAGAGATTTGCAGCCTCCTACTGTGTAGGGTCTTAGGTGTGCTGCTCATATTCAGCCTGAAGGCTCTGCTTTAGGTAGCTACTTTCTTACCAAGATGACTCTTTTCATAGCTGAAAAGGCAACACTTACAAAACCAGCTTGTTCATTTAATTGAGAGAAAAAAAAGAGGAAACTTGCGGCTTGAATTTCAACTTCCTCTTCATAAAACCATGAAGGCCACACTCATCTCTGACATGGGCACAGAGGAACAGTGAAATGTAAATCTTAAAAGAACAAAAATCTCTGAAGTGACTCACAAACGGCGTCTAATTTGAGCCCTGCTATACGTATACTCATCTCGTACAAGGGTGAGCACTCCCAGGTATAAATGAAATTTCAACAACAGCTCAGCTTACCATTCTTTCTTAAAATGAAGGCATTAGACTACATCAGGGGTGAATCATATTGTTATTGGCAGATATCTGCATTAACAAATATATCTTGTGTCGGCCAAGATCAGAATCTACAGATTTATGCTCAAAAAACTGGCAATCAGTTTGTAATCAGATGTAATATTTTAAATTTTTGTATGATTGGTGTGTGTTTAATACCTGCTATACCTGTAGTGCTTTCACTATGGCAATGTTTACATGGCTGCATCCCACCCGCTATGTACCATTTCCAATTCTGCTATAAGGCACAGAATAATGGGTGTTTCAGTGGCAACAAAAAAAATCAGCATAGTTAAATATTTACTGCATTTGATGTAAATCTTAGATTTCTCTTTAATGATAATCAAGATTATTTAGTCCTAATATCTACTTTTGCTGTACCCCTGCACAGTAAAAAGGTCAGCGATGTGTCATAATAACAAAGATCATATAGTAGTGTTTGAAGAAACACGTTTACCTTTCACTACTTTCACTGCTTTATAGGTAGCATTTCTCATCCAATCACCACCACTACAATAATGCTATTGGGTTTAATACTACATTTACCAGCTCTATCTGCTTTTGACTGAAGATGAAGAAAACATCTAATGCATTATGTACTGGGGTACATTTGCCATTACAGTATCATCACCAGTTTCACCATTATCAACAATGTTTTTTGTATAGTACCTTTGTAGCACAACACAAGGCCTGCTTTATAACATATTGTGTTACAAAACAGAACAAACACATACTGTACTGTTAACATATTTTATTTATGTTAAAGAGGTGTAGCTGAGGGGTGGTCAGTACCACCCTAGCATAGTCACCCTTCTGGTCACCCCAGTTGTGTAAAGCGAAATAGTCAACCACTATTAGTCAGGCATCAAATGTGATGAAAATCTGACATCAAAGTAGCTATAAATCAGTTATAAGAGTATTAGTGCAATTCATGTAGGTTTCTATATACAGTGCTGTTTGTCTAACTTTCTAATTATTATAACCTGTAGTAAAAGAAGCTGGGGTCTTAATTATCTGCACTAAAATGTATTGAATTGAGTTTACCTAATTTATTTACCCATTTCTTATTAATTAAAAAAATCAACAGTTAATGTTTAGTGGTACATTTACTTGTTTACTATATTATTAATGTGGAGATCTTTGACTGATTTACTACAGTACAAGCAATGCATCACTTTTTATGCCAAGGTTGAAAAACAATTTAACATTCAAACACAATTTCAAGAACACATGGGTTTCGCTTGCTTTGACATAAGATGCCCCCCGAGTCAATTTACATGTTTTATTGGTTTGGAAAGTGAAAATTAAAAAATAAAGGACATAAAATTTAATGACACCACATACTCTTCATCATTTCACTTAATGTGGCCATTCAGGTAGTCATTGTGTGTGTGTGTGTGTGTGTGTGTGTGTGTGTGTGTGTGTGTGTGTGGTTGTGGTGATGGGTGGGTGTGGTTGTGATTTCTATGTGTGTAATATTTACGGGGAATCAGATCAACGTTTGAGAATGAAGGTATGATGTGAAATGTTATTGTGTAATGTTACATTTATCTAAAATATCCATAATTTCTCTATAATATCTAAATATCCGAATTCCACTGCCAGACATTGTTAATAATGAAGGTGATATATATTTGGTTTTTAATAATACAAAAAGTATTTGCATATCGTTGTTTTTTTATGTTATTATCTTCTATGTCCGTCAGTGAATGCTGTGGACTCAAAAGGCTCTTCATTAAAGTCAAATTTCCCTTTTTTATGAGGTATTGGATTAAAAAGACAGTAAACAGAGGTGTTGTCCATCACTAACGTACTGCAGAGGAAAAAAACAGCCCAAATATGTGCTCCGCTTTTACCGTGGATGAACTCTCCCTCCCCTGTAGCCCCTGCGATTACTCGTCTGCAACCCCGCAGCATATGTAGGCGTGACCTGCGGCGCTGGGCGGGCGGGGTCAACACCAAGAGGGGGCGTGGTTTCACGGTGGTGGGCGTGACCGGGGCAGCTCTGCCAGGGCCGCCATTTTTGCACAGGGATTGAAGGGAACCAATTTTTTATCAGTCGGTTTTAGTAGACGAAATTTAGGGTTTAAAATAAGTAAAACTCAGCAAAACTATAAGCTGTGCTTAGAACAAGACTCCCGGGACTGTGAGCTTAAACAAGAGAGTACATAGCAGCTTAGTATCAGTTTTTATCCTTTTCATAAATCTTCCTTGCTACATCCGCAGTGGAGACTGAAGAGTAATTGTTTTGGTGCCCTGTTTCTCCATTCAAGGCTTTTTAGTATACAGTGGACATTAAAGGTGAGTACTTGATCAAAATCTAACACTGGCTGCCTCTTCTGCAGCTAAAATACTTCTGTCCTATCCCCTTCATCACATTACAGCTTTATCTTCTTGGCTAACATTAACCTGACTTGTGCTGGTCAGGTCTTTGGCTCTGTGTGTGGATGCTGGAGATAATGTGCGTTAATGATCGCGTTTAGTCCAGTTTTGTGAATCTCCTAAATGCATACGTTGTGCTTTTTTAAAAGGTTAGCATGCTCACGACCTTATTTCGTGGCATAAATACCTCTCATGTGTTTTTTTGGCCACTGAGCATGGCAGATAGCCAGCTGGCTAGCTTGTAAGTCCTGGACATTTGTGTCATTTATGTGTTACTGACTGAGTATGGAAAAACCAACAGTGTGTCCTTTCTTGTTCTGTTGAATGGAAAAGTTACCGCCAGTATATTTTAGTGCGTTCGTCTCTCTTTTCTGCCTTGTATGGCTAGCTAGCATAGCAGCCATCCTAGACAGTGTTGGTGCTAGTTAACAGAATAAGAAGAGGTTTTGCACTTTAATTTAGTAAAGAATGACTGAAGCGGTATTTTAATGTTTGGGATAAGTGGTCCGTTTCGTTCTTACAGACCCTAATGACACATTTACCTTCGTTCTACCATTGTCGTCTCAAAGCCAGGCTGTGTTCATTAATGTTTACATGAGCAATGTGGATGTGAAAAAGGAGAGGCTGCGTTTTTAAAAAGTATAAAAGTGGACAGACGAGCTCGATGGATCGGTTTTACCCAAAGAAGAGTGTCTGTCTTTGTTTTTATTGTGGTTTGTTTTTGTTTACCACGCTTGCTGAACAACAGCATTAGAGCTGATAGCAGGATTAGAGTTTACCTCTTGGGCGGAAAATGCTTCATATTTGAAATTTCCTCCTGCGCGCTATTCATATTGTTAGCACTGACCACCGAAAGACTTCTAATGTTTTTAGTTTTTCATACTATAAACGCTGTAACAAATGAATGTCAGCTAAGAGCCTGTTTTGTCTGGAGCAACTTAGTTAATCTGTACGATTAAATATATACTGTATTTTTGGCTAGTTTATGATTTAAATTTGATTATGAGTGATTAGGAGAAGTGCTGCAAATATAGACTCGTCATTGCTCAAACTGAGGAAACCGAAACTGGAAAACAACACAGATGAATAATTAAAATAATAAAAATAGTAGTTAGCTCGTTAGCTCGCTAGCTTTGTAACGTTAAACCACCTCGGAGCTCGCGTTCAGGCGGCCAACTGCGCAATGTTTTTATGTGATTTGAGGGGGACAAAACGTTAGTATTTCTTATTTTGAGACAAGAAAACAAACACACGCTCACCTTACGTGTGGCACTCTATACAATAAGTGCAAGGAATGTCTATTTTGTGCCCGCGCTTTATGCTTAAATGTGTGGTTTTCGTCTGCGCATTTAACTTTAGCTGGTTAGCATTAGCTGATTAGCATTAGCCCTTAGCTCCTATTTTCGATCTTGAAGTGCTCACCTTTAACTCACGTGTTTTGTTTCTAACGACTAAATGTTCCGCATGGATGCTAAAATGTGAGAGGTTTGTCCGACGTTCCTAATAATCTTAAACAAATAAGTGAACAATTAGCTAACAACAAGTAGCTTAGCCACTTTTTTCTCTTTTTGTTAACCTAGAGCCGATTTTGCTCAGTAGCTTCGGAGCTGTTTGGTGCTGAAAATAAACCCTAATCCGGAATAAAGTAATCCGTATGCGGCGTTCACAGGTCATCACTGGCAGAGAGCATGTTTGTAAAACGGGGTCTGGACGGTTTTTGCTGGTCTGTTTTTTTCCTTCTTCGCTGTGTGTGTGTTGAAAGCGTTATGAAAATGGCGGAGCGGAATAAGCTGCTGCTGCTGCTCTGCACCCACACCCCTACACCTACAGCACACTAACCCCTCATCAGGATCATCTTACACCAACACTCACATACATCAGACCCTTTCTTACCTATACTTGGTGAAATTTTATTTATATTTGTTCGCACTTCATGATTTTTCGACCCTGTGCTTGTATATGAGCTTCCCTTTTTAAATCTTTAAAACAAAAGGCTTAACTAAAACATCTACTGAGACCTACTCTACACACTTCAGGTCTTTTAATATGTATTTTTACTCTTAGTTTGTGCTTGTATTATTTGTCCTTGCCAGGCAATGATTGATAGCTAAATGGAGGGCAGTTAAATTAGTGACACCTATCACTTTAGTTACTTTATGCTCAGGCATTTTTACCTGGTATTTTATTATCTTTAAATACCCTACAGTTCACTCCCTCCACACTTCATATGTAGACTGCCCTAGTCATGCATTGTTTAAATTTAGTTAGGTGTTCCTGTGAGATCAAAGTACCTGAGTTATTGTAATATATGGAACCTCTTCTATTTCACTCATCATTGTTTCTCTCTCTTGTAAGTTTGAATGCATGTATGCATCCCAGCCATACATTATTAGCATTTTGACCCAATTTTTTTCCTTTTTTAAGTATATGTTCTTCCCCACAACACCTCATATGATTATTATTAGGACATTTGTGCCCAGAACAAGCTTTTTTGTTGTTGACTTAATGTGTTGTCTGGCATTTGGTTAACTCAACTGCATTTTTTAAGGCGAATATTCAGCTTGTATGTACTTTTTTTCATAGTTCGTGCATTTTCTGCTCTGTCTCTGTATTGATGTCAACAGAAGTACCAACACGGAGTTAAAGTATACTGTGTACCGCACACATGGACAAGTACCCAAAATAAAAGTAGTTGAAACTCTATAATTAGTCTTAGTAGCATTGAGGAAATTATTACTTCACCTAAATGCTGGTCATACCAATGTAACTGATTAGTTATACACTGTACTAGTATGCTGGTGATAATTCTCTGCTAATTATTGGATGGGGAAGCCAACTAGGACTTTTCCTCTTGTGAGTCAATAGCATAATTTCATTTCCTTCATTTAAATGTATGTTGGGTGACGAGTTTCCACACTACCTGTTGCCATATGCGACGCTTCAAATTCTCACAGGCTCTAATCTTTGATTTAGGATAGCACTTCTTATTTGTACTGAGGTGAATAACGAGAAAGTACATGTAATTGTGATGATAATATAGGTTGGTATGCTTTCAGCAGTGCTGAACTACAGCTTGGTATTGGCAGTTTCTCATATGGCGGAGTTACATAAAGGCATAAATATGCAGCACTTTGTGAACAGAACAATAGGGGATTTATTGCAGCCTCTAGAATCACTTCGCCCTCACTCATGCTGTGTCATCCACTACAGTTAAAAGTAAAATCTATGAATCAACGCATTTTACTTTTTTCCCTCCTTTTTTATTTTATGTGCTCAGAAAGTTTATCTGAAGTTAAACGGTACAGTGCATATACAGTTCTAGGCAAATGGTCTGCAGCCCTGGTCATATGGCAAGTATAGTTGATTCTAACTGCAAGTAGTTCTCTACACAAAACCACATTAACATGTTATATTTATGCAAGTATGGCCTGTTTAGTCCATACTTCCTGTTTTCCCCCATACTGGGGGAAACTAAACATAAAATTTCATGAGCAAAAAGGTTTGAACACACTGTCCTCATTAATCTTTATTGACAGAAACCACTGGGGATAAATTGGAGGGAGTGTTAAAGTTTAGCAAATACAAATGTGAAGTGTGTTCCCTCTAAAGGAAGAATGTGGCACTTATTTCATTAAAAAAGTCTGCAAAGCATGTTACTTGACCATGGGTGCACAAATGTTTGTGCAAGACTGTACTGGATTGACCTGCTTGTCTTCTGTCAAGTGTGTTACAGTCCCTGAGTGTGTGGGAGTCACATGTAAGTTATAAGGTTGTCAAAAGAATAAACAGGAAATGAGACAGCTTTAGAGTGCACATGCTAGCACCCTCCCTTTGCTGTCATGGAAAAATCACCTAAGAGTCATTTATTGATCTCAAATTAGGCCCAGGGTCCACCTAAGACGCCACATTTTCAGATGATCCACTTTGATTTATTGCTGTGTTTCTTTCTTTCTTTGTTAATTTATTTATTTATAGTGTAGCTTTGCTTTTTCATACTAAAGTTATAAGGCATGTTTTGGTCTGGTCTTTTTTTTTCCAAGTACAACACAGGGCAGCCGATCAAAATAGAGGTCATTTGTATACATCAGTCTTAGAGGCACAATAAGGCTTGTTTAATTCTGCAGGGTAAATTGTGTTGTAGAGTGGCGGATGTTTGTGGTACAGACAAACATCAAAAAAGGTCCTCAGGGAGGTAAAATGGAAAAAATGTAGTTTGTACATATTGTGTAGCCCTTGAAAGCAGTTGTTCATGTAAATGGCTTAATGGAGTAAACACAGCATCTAATGCTTAATGAATAGAAATGATAATGATGCACAAATGTCATCTACATCTTCCTTGAGAGGTGGCGTGTGCATTGGGCTGCCGTTATGTGGCTGGATATTGCATCACATTTGGATGTTTTCTTTGTTTTATCACACCTGGAATGATTGATATTTACCTGGTTTACCTTGTGTTAGGTGTGTTTCAGCCAGAAAAACACAAATACACAGAGTACTGTATGATTAACTGTGACCATGATTGCAAGCTCAGATGTTACTAGATGAATAGGGCTATGGTTATCTGTAGTGTTTGCAACTATTAACAGTAAGTCTGAAGTGGCACACACTCACAAATGTCTACAGTTAAACAAAGCTGTGCTTTACTAAAGTGAAAACAAAAGCCAAAAACAAATTTTACCAGCATACATGCTAAACCTGTGAGACAGTTTAGGACGCACTACTCAGCGTTAGCTTTTAAAAAAATATTGAAGCAGTAAGTTAGATGTTGTTTTATGATGTCATGGTCTTTTGTTTACCTCAACCCAACACCATGGAAGAGGATTACATACAAATGAGCTTATAATGTAATAATTAGCATAAATGTCAGTGATGCAGTATATTTGAAATAGATCACATATCAGAGTTACCTCAGACAGATGTGCAATAATAAAGTTAATAATCCAAATAAAAATATCTTTAATTTGTTTGGGGAAACATTTATTTGTGTCATGTACAATGTGTTATGTCAAGAAGCAGAGCTTTTTATTTAGCTTTGGGGAGATGGGCTGGTTTGGGTTAGTTTTAAAAAGAATTTGGTTGGACATATTGTGTGCCGGCTTAGAAAGTTGTCCAGCTGTATTCTGGTACAGGCAGAAACTTCAGACTTGACTAAAACTCTTATCTACTAATCTGTTATGTAGTTGCTTACACAGTTCTTTAAAAACAGCTGAAAGCTGGTAAACTAGTACGGATTATATCTTACCCAACAGTATATGCACCAGTGTCAACAAACAATATATTTGCTATTGATCACTTGGCCAAGTTCACCATCATAGCTGATTGTGTAATTAATTGCGATCACGATTACAGTATGACTGTTTGGCCCTACATGCTGCTTGGATAATGCTGTTGATATTGAATTTCATTTTTACCACCCAGGACTACTAAAGGGGTCAGTCTGAAACACTAGTTGTATCTCTTTCTTATTTCCCCTTTGACATTGACAAAGACCCTTTGCCCTCCTCATTCTCCACCTCTTTCTGTCATTCCCTTCCCCCTCTTACTCTCTCTGGTCACAGCGGATGCACCCCCCCAGGCAGCTATTTTCAGGCGTCCTAGACTAGTTAGACTCCTGTGTGCTTGGATGGTTGGTTATCCATAGTGTTCTGTTTGATGCACAGATGTCCTCTGAATGATTGACTGATTGTTTGTAGGTTTGTTGAAGCCCAATATTTCAAACACGCCAGTCAGTACGAGTGTTGATACATGAATGTTTTATAAAATGTATAAACTAGGGTCTAGCTGTAATAGGATTACTGAGAAATATAGCATTTATGTGTGTAGGGCTACCAGTGCAGTAAATTGACAAAATACAATACACTCAGAAAAGGGTCAAATTAACAAAATTGATTACTTTGATGATAAAATATGGTGATTATTGGCCACCTCTAGGATTAGTTGGTTTTTCTGTGTTCTGTAAAGTTGCATAAGTGATCAGCGTGTAACAAAAATTAGTTAATTATCGAGAAGTAGGTTTTAACTGTTTCTCTGAACCTGTCCTTTATCTCTGCCCTCAGTGTTTTTCTTTCTGTCTCTTGGAAAAATCACTGTCAGTAATCAAAATTAGGCATCTGATTGCAGGCTATGGAGTGAATGGGATAGGGCTGAATTACGCTGTACAATAAAACTGTGTGCCTTTAGCAGCCTTTTAGTATATAATGCAAGTAAAGGTACAGTTAGTATAAAATATATAATGTCAGATGTGTGAGAAGTTTGGTATCATAAGCCAATAAAACAAAGAAAACAGCCAATAAAAGCTGTTTTGCAAGGTCCAAATTATAATTTGGATAAAAAAAAGAAATTCAGTTTGGGTGTCTGTAAACACCTCCTGTTTTGGGCAATTGTCTAAACTGTCTGCACTTTAATAAACAGTCTAAGCTGCAGTACCACTTAGAAAACGCTGACTGGAGAAGACATGTATTCCAGGTGTGAAGTGTGTGAGCTGGAGGGACAGTAAAGGTGAAACGCATCATGTACTGGGTTCAGCAGGTTCATGTTATCGTGGTCATTGAGAGGAAGTAGCAGCGTATCTCTGTATCTCCTTTATATTGCATTCTTTTTGTGTTTAAAGTGGTAAAATGTCTAATCTGATGAGTAATGTGCTCTAAGGAAGTGTTTATGTTCTCTGTATAACTGGAATAAACAAATGTATGGAACTGTCCCAGCCTGAAGATTTACTTACTAGTTTTCTAAAAAGGGCCTGTTTTTCCATAAAGTGAACTTAACAGTGGATGATAAAACTTTTTGAACTTAACCTTAAATAGGAACTTTTCATATATGTGTGAAATTGGGAGGAAATTATTTTTAACATATATATTTCTGATGTGTGTGTGTTTTAACATGATAAAATAAGGGTACAGTGTAATAAGACTATATAGCAACAGTTCATAAGTAGTGTTAATGTTAATGAATCTTCTTAAGAAAGCAACTTATTAGTGTATTTGGATGAGACGGCTCTACACAAATTTAAGCCTGACTGTTTGTCAGATATGACTATAATTCACATGGTTTTAGTGACTAATTATATAAAGTGTCCCATCTCTGGATAGGATGTCAAAGGGGAATTCCACAAAGTTTTATGCGAAATTCAGTGGTTGAGGGAAAGTCATTCAGAGTTATTTTATGTGAAATTGTAGAGAACGTGGCAGACTTTTTTTTTTTTTTTTAACAGTAATGGAAACCGTTAAAAATGTCTTAAAGAAAAACATGTACCATCCCATGTGTGTTTTATATGTATTGCTGAAGCTTTTTTTAATTGGGTTCTATTTTGTCTCACAATGACCTGCCTGTCTGTCCCCACCATAAATGGATTCTAAAAACAATGTCTCAGCCACCGAGCAGTGTAACCATTTTGTTAACAAATTTATGTGAGGACGTTCTAAATGGCATTAAATGCTCCAGATGTCTGGCTTCCATCACCACCACTGTGAGCAGTTTTGAAATGTCTTGAGAATGGAGCATTTCACATCAAACCACTCTAATGACTCGCATCTTGACAGAAAGTGAAAGCAAAGTTTGGCCACCAATTAGCAGCCACCAATGAGAGTAGAGTCATGCTAGTAGGTAGCTAGTGGCTTCCAAGTCTTGGCAGTCAATCATATTAGCATGTTTGTTTGAACTGTTCCTTTAAGACGAACCTCCAAACAATGCCTGTCTCTTCCAAATTGCCGCTCTGAGGCAGTTGCCAAGTGCATGCCTGTTTTCTCTTATGTTGCTTTAAAACTTCTCTTAGTCAGAGCCAGGCACACACAGCTAAGCCTGAAGCTGAAAGAGGCCGCTGGACAGGATTTGTTTGGTCTTTTGTTGGATTGACCGCTCCATGCAGAGCGATGTAGTGTAAGTGCCAACTGTTTCACTGTTGGATTCAGGTATGCAGGTTGTGGCGAGAAATACGGAGCGCGTGCGGTTTAAGCTGGGGAGGAGGGAGGAAAGCCAAGTGAGTGGGAGCATGCTGGTGTTACGTCAGAAGCTGAAGGTGTGTGTAAAGATGTGTGTTTCCCTTCTCTGCCTGTTTAGTTTAGAGGAATAGGGAAAAGGCAAAGAAACATTTAATTCTGCTCTTTATTTATTATTATTATTATTTTTTTTTTATTCAGCGTAATTTTTCCACTTCTTGTTGTAAATGTAGTTGAGCCATGACTTTTTTTTTATTTTTTATTTTTTTTTTTTTTTTTTTCTTCAGTTTTTGCACTGGACAAGGCTAACAAGCCTTGAAAGTGTATGTTCTCCTCTGATTAGTGCTGTGTACTCTCAAATAGACTTGCTTATGAGGTTTGATACACTGTATGACACACTGGGCATAAATATAGCGAAGATCTGTAGGAGCAGAAATTAGATTTAGGCATGCAGTGATAATCGGTGGTCTTTATGCTTCCAATATGCAATGGTTATATTAACCAAATACGTTAGGAGGATTTGTAGCCTTTCACTAGAAATGATAACCTAGGGATGATCGCCTGAATGTCACAGCCTGTTTGACTATTGTTGCTGACCATGTGCATCCCTTCATGGCCGCAATGGCTTCTTCCAGCAAGATGATGATGCACAATGCCACATAGCAAAAATCATCTCAAACCTCATTTCAGGAACAGGATTACAAGTGTCTGGAAATAAGGTTTAGCTATAAGCTAAAGCTGTGCTTGTATCTTTCAGATACTATTATAAAATATTGCTTAATTTTGCTAGAAGAGTAAAAAAAAAGATTTTAGTTTGGCTGTGTTAACCATTCTATAATATAACCAACTATAATTAGTCAGTTAGGTTAGGTCAGTTATACTTCATACAGTACATAGTAAATCATAACCTTTGCAGTATAATCTAACCTAGATCAACTCAAACCGCTGTAGGCTATATTGTAGTTAATAACCAATCAGAATAGATTGTATGAACTATATGCAGCATAGTGTAAGTTTGACTAACACCTATAGTTATAGACTGGTTGAGGATTAACCAATGTTTATCAAGAAAATAACTGAAAACTAATCAATAGTGATGTTTTTTTTATTATTATTCATTGTAGAACGGTAATATATTCAGTGACATCCACAGTCATGCATGCTCACACACCATTTCATATGGGCCGCTAACACCACATCTTGCGTCACATATGTGCTCCACAAGCTATGTGCATGTTTCTGCTATGTTTAATGCATGGCGGCCCTTTTTCTCGAGACGTGCGATTGGACGGAGGAGCATGCTCTCAGAGGAAGTGAGCAGGTTGAGCAGCAAACCTGCAGACTGAAACCAGAGCTCAGTTTCTGGCACAACCTGAGCAGAAGTATATATTCCCTGTCAAAACAAAACCTCTAAACAGTAACTTAATACCTCAGGAGAAGAAAAATCTCATTTTAATGTACATTAATGTAAAGTAAATAAATACACACACGGGAAAAACAAGGTTTTAGTACAACTCTGACTGTATCCATCTCAAGATTCTAGATAAACTCTTTAAAATAAATAAGTGGAGATGGCATATCAGTATTGATGTATATCAGTCCTGGACCTGTAACAGCAGGAAATAGGGGGAAAGATGAATCTAATTCAGTCCTGTAAGAACTTTGTCCTGTAGCAGTTCTCGCTCACACTGTATGAGGGGTTGCCGTTAGCTGCTTCTTTCTTTGGGGTGTTTGAATAGGTTCAGCATGAATTAAATATTCAAAAGAAAACTGTAACTATATTAAAATCTTATTATGCATACATGTATTTATACCCAATATATATATATATATTGTGATCTTTACCTTTTAAGAGTGCATTTCTCTCATCTGTTTTTTTTTTTTGCTTTCTGTTTCTCATTTTAGTGGATCTTGGGAAGAGTATCCATTTTTAGTTTAATCCTAAATGAGAACAGACAGAGTGATTGTCCTTTCGAGTTACTTTTTTAATTATAATGTAAACTGCAGTTGCATAGAGTTACTCAATTCTGAGCTTTTCACAGTATACAATAATATGAATAAATGAGTTCTGTGGGGACTCAGCATTCAAACAATCCCAATATTAATACTAAAAACACGCGGCTGTGCACTCAGAAAATAAACCACATGTCTAACTGTGGTACTGATTGCAGCAAGCGGTTATATAAATAGAAAATTCTAAGATGGAAGTCCACCTGTCCTCTCATATGGCTTTGTTGACAATACAGGACACTTCTGTGTTCAGGGCCATTTTTACAGACATTTAGGTTACATGGAAAATATTATTTGTTTATTTTATTTGGATCCCCATTAGCTCCTATAGAAATAGCAGCTATACTTTCTGGGGTCCATCAAACATAAAACATACATACACATTGAATATATACAAAAGAAAACAAGAACATATTCTATGTATATTCCAAATGTATATAACAGAATATACATTATCCACATACATCAAAAGAAAAGAACATACTCCATGTATATTTCAGTTGTGTCAAAGCTTATTCAACATTTTTCAGCATTAATCCGCGTTAATTAATATTGGCCTGTAATTGTCCAAGGTCTACACATAGCTTAGCACAGAATTGGCATAAAAGCCTCTGCACACAGGGCACGTTACGTAGCGTCATGTAGCAGAGTGCTGCAACAGAATGCACGCCGGGAGATCCTATAAAGGCCAGGTTCAAGTTCACGGTTACTCTCTGCTCATATACATACAATGAATTTAAAGCCTTTAGCACCTCTTGTCATACTTTATCAGTTTACTGGCTGCTTTTCAGCTGCAAAAATACTGGGTAGCTGAACAAGGCATGTGACTGTTCTAAAAGACCGGCTACCTTTCTTTGTAAATTTCAAGCCATATGTTCTGCTCTGGCTTCCTGTGGTCTTAAAATAGATTTAATTGAATGTAGTATTGGCAGAATGCTGAGTGATGTGCTCAGGAACTTAACAATGCTTCTAGTCGGCAAACGTGTTGATGTGGAGTGCGGACGCCAGTGTGTATGCGTCCATCCATCCATGCATGCATCCAGCAGTTTTTACATTTTTGACTATAAATTTACATATAAGATTTTCTGATTCTTTTTTAAGAGATCTTAGGAGGTAGGATTATCCATATTACGTACATGTGGTAGCCAAATGAGCTAGGATAGAGGAAGAGGATATGGTATCGTTTTCATAAAGTTTTGGGGGAAAATGTTGCTTTAAAATTTGCATTGACCTTTGGAATTGGTCGCTAGATACACCTTCAAAAATACTTTTAACTAACTGCAGGTCTCATAAATGTACCCTCATGGAATAACACAGCTCATTTAACAGCTCTCAGAGTTTGTGAGTGAGTGTCTAAAGAAGGGATATTAAGGGATATTAAACTTTTGCTTGGGCATGTTAAGATATTCCTCGTTAGCTACGTTAGCTTCCAGTGCTGAAACTCGAAAACCTTCAGACACTAAACTGTCTTGGCTAATCAGGTACAATATGGGTATGGGAGAGGAGCTATGGGTGAACTATCGCTTTAATACAGAGCTGTTTTCATGTAAATGGGGTCCGATGGGCCTCCGATGGTCTCTGGTGAGCGGCGCTGAGGGAGGCGAGCGGATCAGGTGACAGGTTTTCTGCACTGTAATGCTGTAATGGAGTCAAGCTTCACCTGCACAACAGGTGGCTCACAGAAAGGATACAGCTGCACTTCCTCTCTCTATTGCTTTTGCTCTCGCTCTCTCGGGGTCTCAGGGAAAAGAACGTCTATCTGTTTTGTGTTTTGAGTGCTAAATGAAAACGGGTCAACTGCTGTGCTTTTCAAAAAGATGTACTTAACTAAAATAGGCTCTTTAAAAACCTAAAGACAAACGCTGTCTCTGTTTATTCTTACTTGATTTAAGATCTGTCTGTCTGTTCTTTTTTTAAAATACATATATACTTCAAAATACAATTAATGATAAATACGGCCCAAAAAAAGAACTTGTTGAAAAAAAGAGAAGACCTTTTGTTTACCTACAGACAAGTTACTATTTTTGTTAAGAGTAAAATACATCTCATATAGCAGCTGCGGTGTTAGTTTATGGCTAGTGTGTTTGCTGTGTGGGGCTACTATAGTGTGTGACTAGCTCAGGGGTAACATATTGGCTTGTGGCTGGCATATTTCTTACTTATATATTTTTATTATTTCTTTATTTTTTTCATTTTGTATACATCTGAAATATACATGGAGTATGTTTTTCTTTTCTTTTTCTTTTGATGTATATGAATAATGTATATTCTTCTGTCGTATACATTTGGTATATACATAGAATATATTCTTGTTTCTTTTGTATATATTCAATGTATATGTATGTTTTATGTTTGGACCCCAGGAAGAATAGCTGCTATTTCTGTAGGAGCTAATGGCGATCCAAATAAAAGAAATAAATAAACAAATATTAGCTGGTAACTAACACATAGTGTGTAGCTGTTGTATTAGCTTAAGACTAACAGTATATCATGGCTAGTGTGTTTACTAGACCATACTAGCCTTATTAGCTTGATGCATCTTAGCTTGTGAGTGGTTCATTTATAGTCTTGATTACGCAAAATAAAGCACAGCTAGTGTGTATTACTCACACACAACAATTTCTCTCTCTCTCTCTCTCTCTCTCTCTCTCTCTCTCTCTCTCTCTCTCTCTCTCTCTCTCTCTCTCTCTCTCTCTCTCTCTCTCTCTCTCTCTCTCTCTCTCTCTCTCTCTCTCTCTCTCTCTCTCTCTCTCTCTCTCTGTGTGATGTAATGGTGTGAGCCAGGCTTGAAATCGATCATGTAACTTCACCTAGATGGGTCCAAGTGGTCCTAGCTGGTTTTTTTTTTTCCCTGCTAAAATGACCGCATCACCCCCACCCTCCGTTTTATTCCCTTTCTTGTATGTACACACACATACAATAACTGTCTGGAATAATTTTGTAATTTTAGGAGTACTTGCTGTTTAATTGACCATTAGTGTTTTTAAACTAATAGTAAATCATTTTTTTGCTACAGTCCGTGCATGCACCCTTATTCGACACTATCCCAGAGACTGCTATCGGTCATTCTTGACTTGCTCTTGCAGAAGACAAAAACCTTCAAGAGCCATAATTTGCTGAGCCAGACATACAGCAGTGCAGAGGCCGTTACAGATGTGTTTTTGAGTTTTCCATGTATTTTAAGTGCTGAAAGATTTTTCGTTTGTTTCAGTAGTTGTAAGTCAACTGCAACATCACTGCAGAGTATTGCAACAGTTCATACTTCAACGAACAAGTACTCGTTAAACATTTTTGTCTGACCGCAAACGACATAAGAGACTGATTTGGTAAATGAAGGGCCTATGTGATACAAGAGCATTTGGAACATTGACAGGTACCACTGCATCTTGTGTTTGGTATGTAAAATTACACAAATCCAAACTGGAATAGGCTCTTATAAAAAAATATATAAATAAAAGTAAGACACTGGATTCGTTGTGGGTAAGAGTAAAACCTCAAATCACTTTCAGGAACTTGGGGACCTCATCAGTTCTCAGTAAAGTAAATGCAGCCAATCTGAAGTGAACGTTTAACAATCCTGGGGATGGATCTAATAATGTACACATACCACACTAGGCCTGTCATAACAGAGGTTTAGTTTTGTAAGCGTGTTGTTCTATAATACTCTTAGATGTTCACAATGAGTGCAGAGGGCGATGTGGCTTCTACTGTTTTCTTTAAAAACGCTTTATAATGTTCAGATTATTTTGAGCCCACAGTTAAATGCATTCATTCATTCATTAGGTTTTAGCAGTTACTATAGGAGTGTTCTAGGTATAATCATTACATCGAACATCAGTGCTTGTATTTGTTGTATTTGTATATCTATTTATATATATGTGTGTGTGTTTTGGGTTAGCTGCGCGTGTGTGTGTAGTGTGGTTTCTCTGTGAATGATGTGTGAAGTCATGTCAGTTGGGGTTTGGAGTTACAGAGGAATTTTGCTCTATTTCTGTGCAGAAAATCAAACAGTAGCAGGAGAGGGAGGAGGGAGAGAGAGCTACAGAAGATGACTGGGTTTCCCTCCTGCTGTCACAGAAAGCAGGATTTCCCCCCTCCGTAATACTGATTCTTTATTTATGTAGACAGGTAGGGCTCTTATATTGGCTTTCCTTTTGAGCAAACTAAGACAGTGGATCGTATTAATCTATCGCTCTCTGAAAGCAGAGAGGTGTGTGTGTGTGCTGTCATGGTGAAATCTTGTATCTCCTTCTTTTTTATTTTTATTTGGTTTGGTGTGTGTGTGTGTGTATGTGTGAGAGAGAGAGCGTGAGTGTGTGTGTGTACCTAGACAGAGAAGCATGAAAAACAAGCTACAGAGGGCGAGCGGGGTTTCCCTGCCTGTTGTAACAGAGAAACAAATCGCGCATGTCAAGAAGTGGATGGGTGCATCAGTGTGCGTCATTGTGAGGAAAGGACAGTCATTGTGAACCTTCACAGTGCACATATGTGATGAGATGGTGAATCCATGAATCACTAATAAACAGGGTACATGAGTAGGTAGAATGTGTGTATTAATAAAGACATAAATGATAGAGGTGTGTACGGGTTTAAGCAGTGTATGGATGGATGAAAGCCCTGTGAAGTCAGGGAGGAGTAAAGATGGAAGATGGTGTGATTTCCCACTGGATTCTGTTGCTGTTCTTATCTACGCTGTACCGTTCTTTTCATCCTCACCCTTTCAGTTTACACTTTTTTTCTCAGCTTCATTAAGTAATCCCTCCCCCCATTCTGCATTAGTGTCGTTCTCCGTTGACGTTGATGGCTGTATGTGCATTCTTTTCTTGAAATTCTTTGGTTTAAATAGCCGTTTTCTTCTCCCATTCCATTTAATTTGGCTCTGGATTCTGTCCACCCTCCTTTCTCTTCTCTCCTTCACCCCTCCCTTTCCGTGTGTGTGTGTGTAGGGTTTATTTAGGAAGTGCAGTAGGGAGGGAGAGAAATCCGGCTAGGATGGACAGAGGGAGGAGGAGGGAGGGAGGGCCGTGAGTGTGTGTTTGTGTGTGTGTGTGTGTGTGTGTGTGTGTGTGTGTGTGTGTGTGTGTGTGTGTGTGTGTGTGTGTGTGTGTGTGTGTGTGTGTGTCCCTTCCCCCCCTTCTCCCCCTCTGCTCTCTCTGTGCCCTCCTCCCTCTTTTTCTTTGGGCTACGTTCTTACCAAGTGATGGACGGTGAAGCTAAAACAAGTGTGTGTCTCTGTCTGTCTTTCTAAATTGTGGGGGTGGGGTGGGAGGTGGGGCTAATTTTTAGGATTTCAGCAGGAATGCTCTACTGTACTGCGTGTGTGCGTGCCCCACCCCCAGGTCCCCCAACCTTCGTAATGTCTGGTGAAAGGAGAGCGTATGTGTGTGTGTTTTTGTGTGAGGGTGTGTATGTTTAGTCTGTGTGTGTGTGTGTGTGTGTGTGTGAGGGTGTGTGTGTGTGTGTGTGTGTGTGTGTGTGTGTGTGAACTGAGTAGCCTTATATCTTGAAGGAGAAAACTGCATCTAACCATTAAAAGGATGTATGTAGCTGTGTGTGTGTGTGTGTGTGTGGGAGGTTAGTGCGCATGCGTGCATTCTTAAGGAGTGACAGAAGGCTAACAGCACTGGAGCAGAGAAAAGTAGTTTGTGTCTAAGCTGGAAAAACCCAACGAGTCGTTTAATTTCAGAGTAAAACACTTCAGTTACATCCAAACACACAAACCTCCCCTTTCTTCACATTCTACCTTCCCTCGTTCTTTCCCTTTCTTTCCCTCTCTTTCCCCTCTTTGTTTTCCTTCTCTCTCTCTCTTGCTATTTCTTTCTCTCTCTCTGCCCCTCTGCTGTTCTCTCTCTCTCTCTCTCTCTCTCTCTCTCTCTCTCTCTCTCTCTCTCTCTCTCCCTCCCCCTCTCAATAGCGACTTTTCCACCAACTTTTAACAAATTTTGAAAATGTGTGAAAAAGTAAAAAAGCATGAATATTGAAGGAAAAAACACACATCGCTGAAATAGTTTTTATGCTGGGACGAGATGGAAAACTCGCTAAATCTGTTATAAAGAAAACTGATGGCAAAAGTGTTTCTAATAAACTAACATCAAGTTGTAAATCACATGATTCAGTTTGACATGATTATATTGCTTGGCCTACAGAGTATATACGGTGCAGTGGCGATTCTTGTGTTGGTTGTCATGGGTGGCTGGTTGAATGGAAACGATTTGCCGTACAGATGGTCTGATCATGTCGCGTAACATTCCCGAAGGTTGTTTTCGAGATTCTGAGAGCTCAATTTAAAAATCAGTCTGCGCGATGTTCTCCCAGAGTGGTCTGAAGCGTTTTTGTTTCCAGGTACAAGGTGGATGTCGCTACATACATATTACATTTCCAACGACGTGTGAATGAAAACCTAGCTACTGTTTTTATTTTTTCTCTATTTCTTTGCCTTCTCACTCTCTCTGTCTGCGCTGTCTTTCTCTCTCTGACACTTTCTCGCTGTCTACACTCTTTCTCTTCCCCTAGTGCTCCCTCTCTGCCTCTTTACACTCTGTCATGTACACATACAGGGCCCCTCTACCCTTGGAGCTGAGAGCCATCATGTCATTTTCTTTTAATTTCCAAGTCTAGTATGTTGTCAATAAAATAAATTATAATATAACCTACTGTATATTCCTGGTTCTTATATCCTGTTTAACTGTTCATGTATGGAGTGAATTGAGGCTTGTGAGAGAGTGAGAGAGTGAGAGAAAGAGATCATGCCACTGATATAATTGGGTATTTTACTTGGGGCTGCGCTGTAATGGAAATTACAATCAGATATTATTAGTGTGCACATATGCTGATACCGAGAAGCGTTTATTAAAGGTAGAAATTGTGTGCAAATTCACTTTGAGTAGCTTTACAGAGTTACGAATTCAGTAAAAGGAATAAAATGCAGATATATAAGCACAATATTCACCCAACATCTGTTCAATGATCTTCAAATATGTGCTGTTACTGATATGATTCTAATATCTTTGTGCATTCCTAATTTCTATTTTCTAATTTTTTTTTTCCTGCTGTATGACCCAGTCATAATAGAGGTGTGATCTAGGGTCTGTTCTGTCTTGGCATCTGCCTCTTTCTCTAATCCTTCCCCCTTATCTCTCGTTCTTTAACTAACACACACACACACACTGAGTGTCTGAACATTCATGCTGTAATGCCTCTGTTGCCACCCTGTTTGTTGTTCTCGGGGGGAAGTATGTCAGTATGACATATTTAGCCTCCTCTTGGCTGGGATTAAAACATTACTTGACAGCAAAGCTCCTGATTGGCTGGCTGGCTGCTCTTAGCTGTCTATCATCCTCTATAATCCCGCCTCTTTAAGCAGCATAGCTTTTCCTCTTCCTTCATTTTCCCCTTTAACACCAGGCCTCAGTTAATTATTTATGTCTTCGTCTTTCCGTCCAGTCGTGTGTGTGTGTGTGTGTGTGTGTGTGTACTTAAATATTGAGTAGTAACACATTTAGATCCAATATTAATATCTTCGTAGAGATTGCCATCACATTATGTAGGTAGGATGAGCTAGGGTGCTACAGTAATACTTAAAATATTGGATATTAAAATCTTTTTTGTGTGTGTGTATTATAGTGTGTGTGTGTGTGTGTGTGTGTGTGTTTGCTTGGGTTCCAACTGATGTGAAAGTTTGTCAGATACAAAAGTGTTATTTTTTTTTTTAAAAATCATATACTGCAACACTAAGTGGATTGCTTTACAGACTTATACAAATGTTACTTATCAGTGGTAATACTTGTTCAACTCACGTTGACAGGAGTAATTTGCAGCCTTAAATAATGTAAAAATTACATAGCTTTGTGTGGAAGTAGAGCAACACATTCTCTCTGGTGATGCATAACTAAACTGGGGTTGACTTTCAATGTATGTAACAATGGCACAGTTGTTCTTGATTGGCATGCCATCAGCAATATCACAACTTTATAGTTAATACTGATAAAATCATGGGCCTTCAGTATTGGTTGATATGGTGTTTGAGCTCCAGTGATTAATGGGCTATGATCCAGTTTGACTGAACTCTCTTATGACAGTGAAATCCCTTTTAATGCGTATCTGCTGGCATATGCTCCCGTGTTCGTTTGAGGCTGTGTGTGCGAGAGCCAGTATAAAAGGTGAACAGTACTTTACTGCAGGTACTCAACTGTGTCTGTTTAAGTCATGTCTCTGACCGTGTCCAGGTCCTTTTTTGCCGATAAATGATCCCTCAAACTGTGCCTAAATCTGATGGTGACATCACTGGTTACACAGCTCATCGCAATACACAGTATCTGTAACATACCTGAATTGTACCACACAAACAGTCGTGCACACGGTTTCAGTTCTGTCCTATTTGAAAATAAGTGTGTTATTTTATGTTTGTAATGAATGCAAGGTAGCAATGCTGAGAAATGAAAGTAAGAAAGAAAGCTTACATTCATTCATTTGTTACAGAACATTCATTTCATGTTCTGATGTAGCTATGTACGTTTGAAGTTAATATTGACATTAAGGGCATTTTTTAAAAGCACAAAGAAGCCAAAGATAAAGTTTTGGGTCCAGGAGCACAGCAGCACATAGCATTGAGCTAGGCACAAAACCTCTCCACAAAGATAGGAATACAAAGACTGTGTGTGTGGGTTGGGAGGGGGTTCTCCGTTTCTCAGCCTTGGTGAGATCATTCACAGTGATCGTGTTGAAAGGATGGATAAAGGGAGGAAAGGCTGCCTCCATGTTGTGTTTTTCTTTTCTCTTCATTCATGGCGGCCCGTAACGAGCATGCGGCGGCTCCTCCTAGTGGCCGTGGAGCGTAGCTGCACCATGCTGCATTTTTTTGCTGTAGTGGCTGCACTCTGCCTGCGCAGTTTGTTTAGCTGTCTTTCCCGCTCATAGACACCTGCTCAGTCATGTTGAGATCAAGGCTATTAATAAGGAGGTTGCTGCAGTAACAGCCTCTGCTCTTTTGAAAGTCTTTATACTAGATGTTGGAACATTGCTGTGAGGATTTGGTTAGATTCAGCCACAAGAATATTAGTGAGGCCAGATACTAATGAACAATCATTTCTGGATCACATACGCCACTCCAATTTTTCCCAAAGGTATTGGATGGAGCTATATATCCCTACTGCTCTGGGTTGGATATGGTAACCCTAGGCCTATGTTTGGATGTTTCTTTGCCTTTCTTTTGGAAATGTCTTTCTGTAAAGATTATATAAGCTGAGAGAGCACAAATGATCGTCTGTTTTAGTAGAGGGTGCACCTTAAAGTAGCTGAATTCACTTAATTCATTGATTAGGAGAAGAGTCTGCACAGATATAGTGTGCATGTTGATCATTGTGATGAGGTCTAAGGAAAAAACAGGTAAAGACAGTAGGTTAAAGAAATCATAATGCTCTGTAGTATGTTTTGTGTGTAGTTTTTGTTTGTAATTTAAAATTTTGAAATAACAAATATAATAATAAATGCATTTTTTCTTTCATACAAGTAGCAGCTGAAAGCACTTTGCAGATATTCAATAGTTATAAAAGTTAGAAGGAAATGTTGGGTTGAGGTGAATGATTTTCCTTCATTAAATTAACTAAAACCCACTTGACTAAACAGCACCATTAATTAAGGTACACACTTGACCAAATGTATATACATGTAATTTTGATAAATGACGTTCTTTTTCTGGTGTCTTATGCATAACTTCGGTTTAAAATAACGTATATATAAAATGTGCAGTCTATGACTTTCACTCCTCAAACATCTTTCCTAAACATTTGGAGGAAACTGTCCCTCTGAGGCCTTATAAGCTGGCAATCTGCGTTTCTGTTCATCTGATAGTGTTTTATTTCATGTACTGCATTTTGTTTTTTGCAAATTTTGCGTTTAAAAAAACTTTTGGGTCATCGCTGATGAAAAGAGAACCTGTAGTGCGTTGTTGTCTGGCTGCTGATGAATAGAACTTTCTTTCCCTGGCACTTGAAACGCCTCTGATTTTTCTCGTCTGAATCACAAAGCTATTTGGCAAACAGCTCCCTTCCTGTTTACAGAAGCGCTTTAAATTTCTCTGGTGGTTTTGCATGTTGCCTGGCCTCATGAAATATCACGTCACACTTTTTAAAAGGCTACACAAGTTTTTGTGGGTTTTTTGTTTGTTTGTTTTTTTTTTTTTTTTACAGCTTCTCTGCTTCTAATACTGATCTCCATGTACTAACTTCTCCAAAGCCAATTCCTATATCATGTGTGGTGACCCTCTAAACCTCTGTAGTTACAATCCTAACTTCTCACTTCAATAACTTTTGTAATGCTAATGCTAATTTCTCTTATGCTCATTTCTCTATACACTTTGAGAACTGAAGTTTCTGTATGGTTCTTGGCCTTGACTTATGGTCCTACTGAAAACATCTAACTGTATAGATGTCTGTTCCAGAATTGTGTTCTGGAAATACTTTCTTATGTAAACTATGCTGTAACTATGTGTTACGCTAATGTGATTTCTCTCTTTTCTCTTTACCTTTAGGCCTTGTGGATGCACTTAGATGTGTGCAAT
>CM038702.1:25809348-25899348 GCA_021613375.1 Megaleporinus macrocephalus
GCTATGGTAATGTACTGACTGACAGTAAAGGACAGACATATGCTTTTGCAGTCACATGGATGCCATCACACACCTGCAATGCAGTGTCTGGTACAGTATCTGTGTAGGGCTTTCTTCTGGTTTGATGTTACTTGCACAGTGTAGTGATTTCTTTAACATACTACGTCAAAGAGATTTGTCACAGTGTCATTTTGTCCATCAAGACTCTCACTTATTTATTAGCCAGAAGTTTGGGCATGTCAGTGAGTAGTACTGCACCATATTGCTTCGGATGGCGAATGGCCGCAAACTAGTGCTATAGTTAAATTATGTTTTGTTTTTCATGGTTATATGACTCGCCAGACATTGGATTGTATTTGTAGCTACCAGGCTTGCTTAGTTGAGGCTGATGTAGCCAGCCTGTGAAATACCACTTATATTCTAAGGGTCTTATGTTGGTGGCTGCTCCAGTGTTGGTTGGCTGCTAATTCACACACCCTAGCAGCGCTGATGCTAGCAACAAATGTTTGGTTTAACTGTACTCTTGGTAATGCACTCTTTCGCACATTAATTGAGCTTTTACTCATCTATTTTCGTCTTCATTTTGAGAAAAGGGTAACAATTCTTTCAACCAATCTTGTGAGAAACAGGGCACATTTTCAGATTTACAAATATACTGTGGCAGCAAAGTGTCTATCAGGCAAAAAAAAAGTTTATTTTCAGAGACCACTCCCAGACTTGATTTTGAGAAATTCAGGGGATCCAAGTGAACAATTCGAGGTCCCCGCATACCTCACGACCAATAATATTTCAAAGATTGGGTGTTGCTAACAAGTAACTTAGTTTATTCTCATTTAAGTTTGTATCTCACGGATTAGACTTATAATACAACATAATTACTGCATACCCCAATTTACACACTGGCCTCGAACAGTACTCGCAAAACTGAATTCTCACGCAAACAGGATATTTAACAGCTGTACGAAGTAGAAGCAGAATATTTGGTGAGCTGTATAAAAATAAAGATTAAATATAGTTCAACTATTGTTAACACCTGAGACAAAATGATGAGCTTTTAAGTGTAAAAAAAAAAAAACAACAGATACCCGTCATTTAAATCACTATTAGATGATCTGTTCTTTCAGTGTGTTTAAAGTTCACCTCCTTCCCTCTCTTTCTTCTTTTCTGCTCCATTTTTTGTTTTTGCCAAACCTGTTCTCTCTCTCTCTCTCTCTCTCTCTCTCTCTCTCGCGCGCGCGCGCTTGCGCTCGCTCACTCTCTCTCTCTCACACACACACACACACCTGTCGCATACACACTGCTGTCTGTTGTTGTTAAACCAGTTTCTCATTTGCTTGTGTTCTCTCTCTGTTTGTATTTTCTTTTTTTTTTTTTAGACCTGAATCTGTGGAGGCCAGCCCTGTGGTAGTGGAGAAGTCCAGCTACCCTCATCAAATCTACAGCAGCTCGCACCACTCACACAGCTACATCGGCCTGCCCTACGCCGTGAGTAAACACACACGCTCAGTTCAACTGCAGTTGGTCTTTACCAGAAGCATTTGAATCAGTCTATGATGCACTAGAGATGCCACAATACCACTTTGAATTTACGATAATGATACTGATAGTGAGTTTCGCCGATACCGAGCGCCATCAAATCAAGCCACCCAGTCGTCTTAGTGTCATATTAGGTGTAAAAAACAGGAAAGTGTTTACTTGACAGGACAGATATGCTCTTTTTTTATAGTGTTGGTGAAATTCAGCATCCTGACGCTAGTAAGCTTTTGTGAAGTTACATAAGTTGTGCTTCCTAAGTGCTGCTCCTCTGCACTGGAAGCATGTCTTAACACATGTCCCTGACATGACTTGTTTTGTTTGAAGCGTTTTATGCCTTATTCGCTTAATTATGCTAATGGGGTCCTTACATAGTATCATAAATATTAAGAAGTTAAAAAATAGACAATCCTTCTTTTTCTGCATATTGGTACTTTATTTTGTGCAGTTGTTGACACGCACTGCTTTTATGAACGATGTACCACCCAGTGACGTACCACCTAGCGATAATACAGGTGTTTACATGCAAGTAAATACACAAGTATTAATTTGAACCACATAAGTAGTTTCAGAATGTAAAAAGCTAAATCTGTCCTCATGAAATAGTTTTTATTGGTATCACTTTCTCTGTCTCTCTCTCTCTCTGTCTGTCTGTCTGTCTCTCATGCTGTGTAGCCTGAAAGTTGCCACCTTTCTCTTTCACCCTCTCCACATTGACCTACATTCCTTCTCTCTCTCTCTCTCTCTCTCTCTCTCTCTCTCTGTCTCTCTCTCTCTGTCTCTCTCTCTCTGTCTCTCTCTGTGTTAACTGTTGAATGTCCTCTATAGCAACAACTAATAATAGGTGTGCTAATTGAAATACACAGTCAGTTATTCATTGTCTCGATACATTTAATTTAGAATTTCTTATAAAAGCTGTTTTAGTCGTCGTTGAATAATTCTTGATACATACGGGGTAAATCATTGTAGATAAGATCAGTAGTTGAGCAATAAGCTTTTAGTTTAGGGGTCACATAGCCCGTTTATAATTAGAATGCTTTTTGGCTTAATTAGTTAATGTCGTGAATCTTACTATACGCTGTTTGTTTGTTTGGCCATTATGAGCATCTGGGGGTTATTAAAATGTTTTAACAAGAGTGGACACATAAACAGTGGGCTTATTGCACCACTGCACCTGCTGGTTTTTTGCCAGTATATTGGCATTACCAATATTAAAAGCAAATTGTTTAGATTTGTAGCAACATAAAACAGCCCCTCTGCTGTAGTTTTAAAATACAGATACTTGTTATTATTGTTCTTGACTAGTAACATAAGTATTGTTAACCCTTCTTCTGGTAATTTCTGTGTAGGATCATAACTATGGGGCGCGTCCCCCGCCCACGCCGCCGGCATCCCCTCCTCCCTCGATGCTGATCCGACCGGGTGAGAGCGTGTTTGTGTCCGGCGGACGAGCGGGTGAAGGTTTATATGTGCCGGGCGGTCAAGACGAAGCGTCCAGAGGAACAACACTCAGCACCTCTGAGGACGGCAGCTATGGCGCAGACATCACGCGCTGTATCTGCGGTTTTACACACGACGATGGCTACATGATCTGCTGCGACAAGTGCAGGTAAGACTTTCACACGGATACTGAACCATTAAAAGAACAAGCACTTGTATGTGGATTGTTCAGTTAGCAAGTGCATTGTTTTTAAGCTATGAACAAAAATAGACATTCACGAATAGAGAGAGTTAGACACTTTATTTATCCCAGAGGGACATTGAAGGCATCTGGTAGCTATTCCACGAGTGCACGAGGTAAGGTAGAAATGTATGTATGTATGTATGTATGTATGTATGTATGTATGTATGTATGTATGTATGTATGTATGTATGTATGTATGTATGTATGTATGTATGTATGTATGTATGTATGTATGTATGTATGTATGTATGTATGTATGTATGTATGTATGTATGTATGTATGTATGTATGTATGTATGTATGTATGTATGTATGTATGTATGTATGTATGTATGTATGTATGTATAGACTGTATACATGATGTATAATATAATAGGCATAGTGTCATGATAACAGTATAGTCATTATTATTATATATAGATACCAGTATAGTTATACATATCATACAGTTATACTGTTATACCATTATTAATAGGACCACGACTAACAGTTGACTTCTTGTAGATTTACAGTTGGCACACCTTTCAGCCAGTTACAGTTTTCTCTAAAAGAGCCTGTCACAGTTGTCTCCAGTCATCCCTACTTCTGTCAAGCGAAGAAAAACTCCAAAGAACTTCTCACAACAAACCTTCAGTGATAATGGCAGTGGACATACTTAGACTAAGAAAGTGTCAGGAGGGATTCATGTCCGAATAGAGAAGTTTCATGTCTGCCACTAACTCTCCTGATCCTCTAGACTGTACTGACAGTTTTTAGTTAATTTGTTTGTTTTTTTTCTGTTCTAGTGTTGTAGTTAATGTTTCTTACTCCAAGTCCACCTCTAAATATTACAGGATTTATCTTTTTGCCTGTTAGCTGTGTGGTTTTTGTGCTTTTACTTCATACACAGAATAAAGGTGTCTGTGCACGTTCACATATTGTTGGGTACAGCTGGATGTAGGTTTTTTAGTTCGGGGGGAGAAAAGGTTCATCAGATGAAGTTCTCCTTCATCTGCTTGTCTGAGGCTGTTGTGCTGGTAACGCTTACAAGTTCTGCTCAGAGTAAGGACTGTATTTCAGAGTGAGTGGGCAGTGGGAGCTTGTTAAATGCAGAGGTGTTCTGTGTCTCTAGAAATCTATGCCGAAAAGTTTGTTTGGCCAAGGCACATCACTGCTGCTGGCTGTTGATCGCAGTGACTGATGTTTGCTAGGCAATGGCCAAAAGATGCGCTTTAGAGCTTGTTTAGACCGTTAAGGGTGTTTGTCATGTTTTGGTTGCTTGTGGGCAACTAACCTGTGTTGCTGTGTAATGCTGTTGAAGACGTAAAAGCTCTAACATTCTCTTTATGAACCCTGTCGTTCTGTGGCAGTGTGTGGCAGCATATAGACTGTATGGGGATCGATCGGCAGCACATACCTGAGACCTACTTGTGTGAGCGCTGTCAGCCACGCAGCCTGGACAGAGAGCGTGCCATCTTATTGCAGACCAGGAAGAGAGAGAACATGTCTGGTGGGTCTGATGCACTCACTCCCTCACTCACTCACATTATTTTGGAAAAGAGCTATTAAATGTATCCAGAGCTGCTGGTGAATCTGGAGTGACTGAAAATTCAACAACTTTAACAACCAGAATATATATTATAATTATTACACATAATATATAAGAACTGATTCCAAACTTTTGAATAGCATAAAAACTGACAGAGTAAAGCTTGGGAGACATCAATGCAGCTGTTATGTCATAGTGCTGCCTCCTACTGGACTTGGTGGCATAACAACTGCAGATATTTTCAATGTCAAGTCATTCCCAAAGGACACTTAATCACTATAAACAATTTATATGACAGCTTCTGAATGTTTTATTTATAATATTCTGTATTAATTTATTTATTTGTAGCATGATTTCTATTTCCATTAAATTATTTTATGCTAAACTGCTGAACTGCAGAAGAATTATTAATATTTTTTTGCTCAGTTAGTGAAAATGCAGTATACCTGTTAAGAACCCTGTGTATTTAATGTTTATTTGGCCTCGTTTCTGCAGATATCAGAAGACATGACATTTTTTTTTAATCTTATAATAAAGTTTCTTATATACAGTAATTTATTAGCAAGTTCAGCAGTGGTCTTTTGAATTATTAAAGGTTATTTTTGCTACAGAGTAAAGTTTTAAGTTATTTAAATTATGCTAAATGTGTCTGTTTTCTATCTATATCTGTGTAATACATAAAAATATTTATTTTTGGTCTTATTCTTATGACAGATATTTGTTGTGACTGGGTGATTTTTAAATGCAGTTATTTTAAAGGAGCCTGTCACTTCAAGCCAGATTACATAGTCAAAATAATGTACAGAGTATCTCTTTAACTGACTGCTTCATTTATTTTTATATGTTCTACCTTTGCTGTCATTGGCAGCTGTCAATTTATGAAGGTGGCTTTTATATAAGATTGTGTAAACTATAAGAAAACCTTGTAAAAAATGTCCTTGTGAAGATTGGTTATGTTGTTACTATTTATTTATTTATTCTTTTATTTTTGTCACTGTTGAAACATCAAGGGTGGTATTGGACAAGATCATAATTAGGTTTCTACTTCACAAAACCTGACAGTTGTAGTTTAGGGTTTTATGCTGGAAGTTAACTTTGTGTTATCCCAGATTTAAAGTTGCACATGAAAGGTTGGTTTGTAAAAGAAAATCATACTGTAGTGCAAATATACAGACTGCAAAGCAGCTATAACAGTAAAAATCAACATGGACTCCACTGCCCTCGTGTTAGAGCTTATTGGTCCAGGGGCTGTTAATGTGCCAGGATCCTGAACTTAAATGTGAGGTTTAGGTCATTTTTCTTTTTTCCTTCAAGGGAAAAGTGCCAGACTGAAGTCGTTGGATTTTCTTAAGACATTGATGAAAACATATGCTCTGTATTTGTGTGTTCTAGACGGCGACACCAGCGCCACAGAGAGTGGTGACGAGGTTCCGCTGGAGCTTTACACAGCCTTTCAGCACACGCCCACCAGCATCACGCTCACCACCGGTCGCCTCGGCAACAAGCAGGCTGACAAAAAACGCAAAAAGAGTGGAGACAAGGAGCCCGCGGCTCCAGCCCGGGCTAAGAAGGTGTGCTCGCTGTCCTAGCACTTTAAAGCTACAGCTCCTCGTCAAAGTACTGTTACACAACTGCTGTACAATATAACTGATAAAGACTGCCTCTGTAGTTCTACACCGGAGCTGTGAGGCTAGTTAACATAGTTCACGTATAAGCACTCACACTCTTGCCTCAGTGTTGAGATTTTAGGACAAAGGTATATTCCCCAGCTAAGAAATTTTGTCTGATTCTCTAATTTACAGATGTGATAGTTAAACCTAGTTTTCAGCAGCTGATATGCATTCACAAATACTTAGTACATTGTGGCTCAGATACATTTGATCTATTGGTATAAATCTGTTCTATAATGGTAGAAGGCCTGCTCTTGCTGTAACAGTTTTTTTCCACATCTTTCAGGCATTCCGAGAAGGCTCTAGGAAATCTAATAGAGTAAAGGTTAGTATCATACTTATGGTACTTAAGTCAGACCCATGATGAAACTCTGCTGCATGCCAACAAATTGACCAGCGAAACTAAATTACAGATTGATAAAGTGCTATGTAAGGTGCTTTTCAAAACTGAAAGAGCAAAACCATTTTTTTTCTTTCTTGGAGTTGGCTTATTGTAATGTATTATTACTTGTAGGCACATATACATAACACATGGAGTGGGATTCTAACGTTAAAGACTACATTGTTTATTTCTATGTATAATTGAAAGTGAAAATGTATAACTACATGTTGTCGCTGTCCAATGAAAAACAAATATCTCCAAAATTGCAACTTTACAGGAGAGACCAAAAACATACTTTACTTTCAATAGAACTCAATAGAACAGTCATCACATTGTAAACAACCATTAGCATGTTCAAATAATCTAGAAAACTCAAAATCAATAAAAATGTAGATGTTTTTCATTGAACAGCGATGATATAAAAAGTTAATGAACGAGTGAAATGAAGGTATTTTCAAGATTCTGCTCTAAGTATTCAAAACGTTTGCCTTTTAAGTGATTTTTAAAAACTTAGCCCAATTTATTGAAACTCCTATTCAGATCACTCTCAGCTGGATTTGAGGCCAAACATTACAAAACTTCTCAGTTCATGTTAACATTTCAATTCTTCTCTCAGATTGTTCTGCCAGTAATTTACTTTGTAATGAAAAACGTTGTATTCAGTTAAATGAGCTTGCAAAATGAAAAGCAATATCTGTGATCCGACCTCTTGACAAAGTATTGTGTGTTTGTGTTGTCAGGGCTCTGCACCAGAGTGTGAACCAATGGAGCCTCCATCTCTATGGGAGAACAAAGTGAAGTCGTGGATGGAGCGCTATGAGGAGGCCAGCAGTAATCAGTACAGCGAGGACGTCCGACTGTTACTCAGAGTCAAAGAGGCTCGAGACGGAAAGACGCTCGCTTACAACACACACACTGCAGCCTTCAAACCACCTGTAGAGGTATTCACTTGGCCTGTTTTACTTTACATTAGGATTCACACATTTATGTTTTATAGACTTGTAAATAGAGGATACTGCGTGTGCACTCGTTAATTTTCTCTGCTCCTGCAGAGTCATGTTCAAAAGAACAAGCGCATCCTGAAGGCAGTGCGGGACTTGGCTGCCGATTCGCTCATTATAGAGTACAGGGGGAAGTTCATGCTCCGACAGCAGTTTGAGGCCAACGGCTACTTCTTTAAACGGTGAGAGATTAACACTTTAGCTTTAGCAGAATGGTTTGTGTCTGCATGAGTGTGTGTGTGATGCTTGTAAGGCTATTGGGGGTTCACCTAAATTTGCTTTTGAAAAATATGCTTTTTTATTTTTTATCGTATTTTAAAAATAGCTCTTTCCATTTATTAATATCCATATATCGTTACGTCTTTACCTGTGAGTTGCATTATGTTTATACTTTAGGTTTGTGTCTGTGATTATTTATGAATTATGTTTTGGTGGTTGTTTGTTTTTTTGTTTGTTTGTTTGCTTTTTTGTCAGTTTTCATGTCATGTCAGTTTTGTGCACAGTACAGAACCTTTACTACATAGTAAAACTTGCACCATGCAGAGCAGCAACTCTGAAATGGGTGTTAGAAAACACAAGCAAATGTATAAGTTCTGCTTTACAAAATATATGATTAATTATTTTTATGTAAACAAATCAGCTGTCTGTGGAGAAGACTACGCAGAAACCAGTTGCTAGGCCAACTGAACTACAAATCTAGTGCTGCTTATAGAATTATTTAAATAAAATCTTATTTATTGAGCAAAATTGCATTGACATGACAAAGAGTGGCAGTTCAGATGAGGTTTAGAGAGGATTAGAGAGATTTTGTAACCTTTAGGTCATCACTTGCGTCCACACAAGTACAGTAATAGGTCCATGTTGTGAGTGTGTGGTCTGTCTTGGCAGCTCTATGCTGTCTCCTGTTTCTCACGTTCTTTACTGGCCTGGCTATTTACCCTTCAGCCTGAGCCAACACATGGCTGTCAACCTGTTCATCGGTCTTCTACGTTGCCTCTGCAGCCCTTGTGTTGCAATTATAGTAAACTTTATTTGCTAAACACGTTGCAGTGCATCAATGCAGCCCTGAGCACTTTGAAGCCCTCATCTATTCATGTTCATGTGGTTTTTTTTTTCCAAGTATATATTTCTTGAATAAAAGATGCTTTTCTGCAGCATATCTTTACTATCCAAACAAAAATGTAAATGTTCAAAACCAAGCTGACAGGGGCTTTAATGGTTAGATAAACCGCACAAAGTGAAATACGTGATCTTACTTAATTGATCAAAAAGTGGCAAATGAAATGCTCAGAAGAAAAATATTATACTGTGTGTTTGTGTGTGTGTATTATTATTATTATTATAAAAATAATATACAGTAATTCAGTGCTCTAAATTATATTTGGGATTCGGTTACAGAACGTATGTTGCTTATACAAGAAAACAGAGAACTTATTTTTCTTTTCCTTGTTCCTGCAGACCGTACCCGTTTGTGTTGTTCTACTCAAAGTTTGACGGCTTGGAAATGTGTGTGGATGCCCGCAGCTTTGGAAATGAAGCCCGTTTTATTCGCCGTTCTTGCACCCCTAATGCAGAGGTGAGTGTTGTAAGAAATCTACCTCCTCTGCTCCTTAACAGTTACATAAAGCAACTTGTTACAAGCAGATAAGTAAATGCTGTTCTTGTCTCCATATCAGGTGCGGCACGTGATAGAGGACGGCATGTTGCACTTATATATCTACTCTCTGAGGTCCATTCCTAAAGGCAGTGAGATCACCATCGGCTTTGACTATGACTATGGCAGCTGGTGAGTACATACACTTTAAATAAAATATATATATATACAAAAATAATAATAAAAATAAAAGCACACACACAGGGCTTCATCTGTAAGTATATATTTATATAGACTAGTTCAGGTACTGAAGCTAATCCTGACTCAAACTTACAGCACAGTGCACACTGACCTGACGTTTTCCTGCATTACTCCAAAACCAATCTTTTTTCCAGCAGCCGCCATTAAACACTACCATTCTCAAATAATTTGACCTGTCAAATAAACTGGTGTAATGGAGGAGTGTGTTCTTGAATTAATTCTTTGAACAGTGTACTCTAGCTTTACTCATGCAACACGTTTACAGACACAAATCCGGAACACGGCACACGTTTTCACATGTTTTCTTAAGCAGATTTTTCATGGATGTTGTGTTTGTTTTTTAGTAAATATAAGGTAGACTGTGCGTGTGTGAGGGGGAATCAGGAGTGCCCCGTGCTGAAGCACAACCTGGAGCCCACTGAGAACCTGGTGTCAGGCACGCGGCGCAGGAGCCGAAAGGATAAAGAGCCAACGGTGCGAGACGACAGCGGCCAGAACCAAAATCTCACACTGGACTGCGATAGTCCGAAAGGGAAAACAAGCAATGACAGCAAACAGAGGAAACTTTCACCCCTACGAGTGTCCATCTCAAACAACCAGGTACTGTGTGGATATGTATAAACACAAACACAGTGTATTGTTATACATTGTAGATGCTCACAATCTGCACTCACATGCGTTTGTTTTTGTACATACTAGGGATGTAAGAAATGCCTGATGCGTTACGTTCTAGTCTGATGGCTGTGATTCAGCTGAATTGGCTTTGAAGTGATATAATTGAGTGAAATATTTAGTAAAATGTGCTTGTGGGCTATGTTCAGACATCACGTTTACATTTTGCTGACGTTCTTGTGGAAAGTGATCCAGTCTGCGGCGTGGAAGGCAGAGGTGTTAACCACTGTAAACCATTGTTGACATGTTGCTTATTGTCTATGTTGCATACATTCTTTTTTTCTACGTTCTATTTCATTACAGTTCCTCCACTCACTTTTGTGTGTATGTTTTTTGTGAATGATATCGAAATGATCAAAGCAAATTGAGCTTTCAGATTTTCAGAGATTTCATAATGCACTGAATCATTTCCTAAAGAATTGTTGTCAAATCAAATTTACGTCCCTGGTATATACACCACCACATGCATACTTGGACACCTCATTTCACTTTCATGTATATACGTTAGACCAGTGTTTTCAGTAAGAAACTGATCTCAGCCTTTGTGCTCTGTGCATGTGAATCTGTCTTTTGTCACTTTAAGTTTGTTTACTTCCACTGATTGCATGTGTTATGTTATTGGTCATTTTATCTTTCCTTCTCATCCCTCTTTCCTGACCTTTCTTGTTCCTTCACAATGTATTTATTACTTGAAGCAAAGCACTTGTATTCCAGTACAGCAGGATCTTTCAGCTGTTATTAACTCAAGGTCTCCTCCTGCTGAGTGTTGTCTTTTGTTTAAGAATCAGATCCAGAACAAGTGGTTTTGTTTTGCCATAATACGTGCGGTAAATGAAGTAGGATACTTTGCAAGTCCCAGGAAACACAGTGTATAAAGACAGATAAAGATAATTAAACACACATTTCAAAATGGTCACTAGGCCTATCTGGGAAATGTCTGAACATGGTCCTCATTTTCTAATAAGCGTTGACTTCCCTCGGTCCAGCACTCCCATCCCTCAACCAGCTCTACATATGTTGTGTAGTGTAGAGTCCTTGATTCACAAAAACCCAGCTTTTTAAGAAGCTCAAGTTCTTATTCACTTTATTGCTGGATGGATTTACGAATGCACAGGTGGATGGACGACTGGAAAACTGATGAGCTACTTAGCTAGCCCAGTTATTCTTCCTAGGTTAGTTTTTGCTCTGTAGCTTTTTCAGTTCAAACAGAGACTTAAGGGAGAATGCAGCTTTGTTAGAGTTATGTGGACGGGCCAGCCCGCATCACTGTTGTGATTGCTAAGTGTACTGCTTCAAGGACGTCTATCAGCTGGGACTGAACGTCTAGTTTGTTTGTTTTTTTGTGTTATTTGTTGGTTTATTACCTTGTAAATGCAGAGGGGAAATCATATATATGTGGCATTATCACTAGCCTTAATCTTACTGCAGCTGTATGACTGTATGTAGGCTTCACATGTTCAGATCATCATTACGGTGGAGAGAATTAACTACTCACATGACAGAAGTAATGCCCTTAGATGTGGAAGACAATAAGCTTAACCCTAAAACTCAGCAATGTGGCCTTACTTTCTAGTTACCTTAAGATATCTACATTCATATACCTGTAAGAGTTAACTAATCCTGGCTTGGTTGTGTTTATTAGCATGTAGCACAGTGTCCAGAATAACATTCAGAGTTAGATGACGCCACAGGAATTCCACCAGTTGTTGTACAATGTGCCTTGTATATGCTGGGTATTTTACGAGCGTTTATGAACCAAAACATGAAGGTGATATGAAATCACGAATTCTGTCAAGCTGAGGAATGCAATGCTCTGCTATGAAACGCTGCTCTTCATACCAGAATGCCCTTCTAAGCTGAAGTTACTCTAGAACTGTACATCCGGAGTAAACGAGAGGCGATGAAGGAAAATATTCTAGCCATCTAGCCAAGCGTAGTAACACAAAGCAAAAATACCAATGCTATTAAATTCTGTCAGTAAAGCTCGACCCTTCAGGTTAATAGCATAAATTTGTGTGTTAGGTTGAGTTTAAAGGAAAGTTTTTCACATGAAATTAATCATTTTGCAAGTCTGTGACCTGAAAACATACCATGGAAAAAAACCCATTTAACTCCTGAACATAACTTTGTGTTACCGGTCCTTTACTGTCATTATAGTTGTTGGGTTTTTTTTTGTCTTTTAGGATATCGTTTCTAGCTAAAATGTAAAAATGTTTATGAAATACGGGGCTTCGGCTCGCTTCCCATTTTACGGCAGTCTTACAGAGCCGGCACCTGGTCCAAACTGAGCCGAATCTTCCCCCCCTCGTTCTCCCCATCGTCTTCCTCCTCTCTCTCCCTTGATCATTCCTCTTCTGCTGAGTCTGTGGCCAGACGATAAATAAGGCCGCCCCTTTCCCCCTCTTGCAGGATCCTGAGTTAATTGAGGATCTAGAGGAGAAAACGTCCGTTAGCAATGAAGTAGAGATGGAGTCAGAGGAGCACATTGCAGAAAGGAGGAGGAAGATGGTAAGTGTGTCTCCAGGGGAGACGGTCATTGTGGTGGCGCTCATGGTTGCCATGGAAACTCTGCTGCCCTTCCCTTCCGTTGGCTTCCACTTTTTTGGCCTTTGTGTGTGTTTGTGTGGGGGTTGTTTTTGGGGGGGCTTTAGCTCCTCCAGATTTGTTGAGCTGCTTACTATTGCCCACCTCCTGCTGCCCCCCGCTAAGTGCTTTCTCTGCTGCTCCTGCTGTGTAGCCTAACCTGTCCAGCTGTAGCTTGGGAATTAGGGATGGGCATTTTAATCATATCTGACTGAACATCCAGTTTTTGGAAGCACCTCATGAACCCCGCTTGTAACTTCCACACCTACTCCCTCATTCCCTCATGTCTAGGAGGATGAAAATCCCCATGAGGGTCTACTAAAATAGCTCTCAAGTAGCTTTTGTTTCTAGAGGGGAGCCGATATAGGTGACAAAACACCATGAAATTAACATTTCTTTTACAGTTTAAGAGAAGGTAGGGAAGATACCCAAAAACATGATGACACGACTAATACCACCTTTTCTGCACAATGTATTGTAACTCAGGCTTAGAGTTTTGCTGAATCTGGCAACCCCAGATTCAGCAAATGCTATGTAAGAGGGCTGCGTCACATCAGGGACAGTTTGTATCCTAGTCAATCAAATAACATTTGCGCTTTCCCCAAAGCTTATGTTGTCATGCATAGGAACTGAAGCTTTAATGTTTGGTTACTTGATCACTTGCAGAGGTTCTTGCATTACTTGCATAGGTCCAGCAGAACTAGAGATGTGTGTATTTTTATTTTAGCCATATTTGAAGTCACATCATATATACTGCACAAGTTGGGGGAAAAAAAAACATGTCTCTGATCACGTGCCTGTTTTAGCTTGACGTGAGACTGCTTGGGTTGCCATATTGTCTATGGTTGTTGTCGCATACTCGGTAAAAATTATACAATTATAGTTCGTTTTTACTATGGTTATTCACATAATTATATTTTTATCGACTACTTCTTCAAACATTTTTTACCTGATCTGTTTGTTCCTACCTGTATGTGCCTTATTTGGAAACCCAATTCTGGATGAGACATTCTAAGATAAGTTCTGGTGTCTGTGTATCTTTGAATAACTCGCCCATCTCTACTTGGGATGCACATCTCTGTTTCATCCTCTTTCCCTCTGATGGCTTTTCTCGTACCTTCAAACTGCCTGAATCATTTTGTTGCATTAGTTTTGCCATTTTTGTCCTCCTTTTGCCTTCTTTCTCATTTATTCCTAGTACTGTCTGTTGCTATAGCTAGACTCTTATCAGCTTTGTAACACGTAATACTGGTGTGTGCTTTAGCGTGTGGAGATAATAAGCTGTAATAAATCAGTAAAAAACGAATGTTCACTACCTCTTAAAATGTTGTGATCACTTGCATCTTTTAACTTCACCTTTACAGCTCTGTTTGTTATGCTGGCCTTTTTCTGTCTTTCTTTTTGTTGTTTTTCAAACTTGAAGTTTGAAATACAACTGAAGTTGCATACAACTGACATGTAGTTGTATTTTATGCAGTTATCTGAAAATTATTTTGTATTTTTAAAAACACATGATTCCAGATTTCTAAATGGTAGTATATAATCATGTGCTCATGTTGTCTTGTCTTCTGGCTACTATAGGAATTTCCAGTACTTTGCAATACAGTGGTCTGTTTTGAACAGCATATTCAACATTTGTCAGATTGGGGAACACTGTATTATGGTAGGGGGAAATACTGAAATTTAAGGTGCTGCGGTGAAGTTTGTATCCTGAAGTTTTGCACCCCTTCATGAGACAATGGAAAGTATAGATTGGATGATTGATAGCAGCTAGACATAAATATGTGACATCACAACAATTCAGGATGATTCTCGCTTTTAGATGATGATTCTGCACATCATGAAGTCAGAATTTTTTTCATGAACAAAAACCAGTTGGTAGGATATAGATGATATTTACCTTTGTCGTCATTTTCATAAATCTGACTAATCTGATCTGATAATCCATCTTAGTTGAGGAATCAAACCTCATGTTCCTCAGTGCTCTATACCATTTAATGCCAGCACAGCCCAGCACATATGGCCAAATCATTATTAGTGATACTTGGCACTAGTTTTGGTTAAGCCGCTCCTTTAATGACACATATGAAGTTGTTCCTCTGCTATTGCTGCTGTCACCTTTACCTGTTTCTTGAGACCGAGAAGGAGAGAACGTAGCTAAAATTAGGTAATACCTGGTGGATCACTTATTGAAGATTCTGTATGCACTTTTATACAAGTACTTCGCATCAGGCACACTGTACTGCCTTGCTCCTTCAAAGTCTCTGTACCAGAGAGGAATCTTTTTTTTCACATTCCTCCTCTGGTTTTCTTTGTGCTACACAACAAGCTAGCTTTGTAACATTTTATCCAAACTCATTTTATCTTCTCTCCTTTCTTTTTACCCCTGTCTCTGTGTAGACCCGTGAGGAGAGGAAGATGGAGGCCATCCTGCAGGCATTTGCGCGGATGGAGAAGAGAGAAAAGCGGCGGGAACAGGCTCTGGAAAGAATAGGCACTAAAGGAGAGGTGGGGACTCGTAGTGACATTAAGGAAGAGCCTCCTGCTACACCTGAGGCTGAATCTCCTGCTACGGTATGACTGAGTGACACAAACACACATACAGACACACAAAAAGTATTAGTGATAATTAACACCAGTTTAAGTCCAGCTATTCCCTTAACGACTAATATGAAAACGTTTGTCCGCCATGGCTGCTGTACCTGTTTCTGAAGGAAAGTGATTTAAATAAAGGATTAAAAATAACCCAGATGTATTGTTAGATGCTTGCTGCTCAGACATTTTGTATAATGTTTCTCCTGTAATGTTTAGCCATTGCTGGAAACAGTGAAGGAGGAGGTGGGTCAAAAGCCAGCAAAGGTTAACAGGAACAAGCAGAGGAAAAGTTTCTCTCGGAACCGCACACACATCGGCCAGCAGAGGCGCCGCACACGCACAGCCAGCGCCTGCTCCGACCTGCCCCCTGGATCCCCTGGTGACACTTTGGAACCTTTAGCTGGAGAAACACAGGATGCAGAAACTCCCTCAGCACCTGAGGCTGATGCCCCGCCCACCAGCGCCCCTGACGCTAGCCCACCACACAGTGGCTCACCCGCACCAACCTGCCGCAGCGGGCAGAAATACCCGAAAACTAAAAAGGTAAAACATATCAGTCCCGAACACTTAAACCTTAGAGCTGGATTGGAATTTGCTCTGTTAACGCAATTACATTCTGTATCAAATCACATTTTCATTCTGTATGGGCAGATCCTTATTCTCTTTGTTCTTATGTTTAAAGAAAAGTAAAGTATACTTTTCACTTTTTATCAAATTCAAAACGTGTTAAAATATCTCTCTTCTGCTTACAAACATATATACAAATGAGAAGTGAATTTTTATATTTACATGCCTTTGTCACCAGTCATAATAATGATTTTTAATCTCCCCCTGTCTTTCTGTAGCACTTAGTGAGTGAGTGGATGGGTGTGGAGAAGCAGGAACGAGTAAGCAGGACCCCAGAGCCCATTCCTGAGCGACCACTGAGGATCAGCAGTGACCCAGAGGTTTTAGCCACTCAACTGAACTCCCTGCCCGGCCTGTCTTGTAGCCCACACGTTTACAGCACCCCTAAGCACTATGTCCGATTCTCCTCACCTTTTCTGGCCAACCGCAGCCCCAGCGCTCCCGGTATCCCCACGGGCCGCCGCCGCTCCAGAGAGCTTCCAGAAACACCCCCCACATCCGGATCTTGCAAAAAGGTGAGCGAGGATATAGCAAATAATTCTAAATTCACTACCGGTCAAAAGTTTAAGGTTTACACGTTTAAAACTGTTCTAAAATGTTTGACTGGTAGTGATCTAAAACGTTTGGCTGGTAGTGATCTAAAACGTTTGACTGGTACTGTACTAAAACTTTTGACTGGTAGTGATCTAAAACGTTTGGCTGGTAGTGTACTAAAACGTTTGGCTGGTAGTGATCTAAAACGTTTGACTGGTACTGTACTAAAATGTTTGACTGGTAGTGTTCTAAAATGTTTGGCTGGTAGTGATCTAAAACGTTTGACTGGTACTGTACTAAAACCTTTGGCTGGTAGTGTATCTAAAACGTTTGGCTGGTAGTGTTCTAAAACGTTTGTCTGGTGGTGATCTAAAACGTTTGACTGGTAGTGATCTAAAACGTTTGACTGGTAGTGTACTAAAACGTTTGTCTGGTAGTGATCTAAAATGTTTGACTGGTAGTGTATCTAAAACGTTTGACTGGTGGTGATCTAAAATGTTTGGCTGGTAGTGATCTAAAACGTTTGACTGGTAGTGATCTAAAACGTTTGTCTGGTAGTGTATCTAAAATGTTTGACTGGTAGTGTATCTAAAACGTTTGACTGGTGGTGATCTAAAATGTTTGGCTGGTAGTGATCTAAAACGTTTGACTGGTGGTGATCTAAAATGTTTGGCTGGTAGTGATCTAAAACGTTTGACTGGTAGTGTATCTAAAACGTTTGACTGGTAGTGATCTAAAACGTTTGACTGGTGGTGATCTAAAATGTTTGGCTGGTAGTGATCTAAAACGTTTGACTGGTAGTGTACTAAAACGTTTGGCTGGTGGTGATCTAAAACGTTTGACTGGTAGTGTATCTAAAACGTTTGACTGGTAGTGATCTAAAACGTTTGTCTGGTAGTGTACTAAAACGTTTGACTGGTGGTGATCTAAAACGTTTGACTGGTAGTGTACTAAAACGTTTGGCTGGTGGTGATCTAAAACGTTTGGCTGGTGGTGATCTAAAACGTTTGACTGGTAGTGATCTAAAACGTTTGACTGGTAGTGTATCTAAAACGTTTGACTGGTAGTGATCTAAAACGTTTGACTGGTAGTGTATCTAAAATGTTTGACTGGTAGTGATCTAAAACGTTTGACTGCTGGTGATCTAAAACGTTTGACTGGTAGTGTACTAAAACGTTTGGCTGGTGGTGATCTAAAACGTTTGGCTGGTGGTGATCTAAAACGTTTGACTGGTAGTGATCTAAAACGTTTGACTGGTAGTGTATCTAAAACGTTTGACTGGTGGTGATCTAAAACGTTTGACTGGTAGTGATCTAAAACGTTTGACTGGTAGTGTATCTAAAACGTTTGACTGGTAGTGATCTAAAACGTTTGACTGGTGGTGATCTAAAATGTTTGGCTGGTAGTGATCTAAAACGTTTGACTGGTAGTGTACTAAAACGTTTGGCTGGTGGTGATCTAAAACGTTTGACTGGTAGTGTATCTAAAACGTTTGACTGGTAGTGATCTAAAACGTTTGTCTGGTAGTGATCTAAAATGTTTGTCTGGTAGTGTACTAAAACGTTTGACTGGTGGTGATCTAAAACGTTTGACTGGTAGTGTACTAAAACGTTTGACTGGTGGTGATCTAAAACGTTTGGCTGGTGGTGATCTAAAACGTTTGACTGGTAGTGTATATTTTTTTATTTCATGTGATATTAGCAAGTATCTAGGGCTAGGTGATACGGCCAAACACATGATTTGATATGAAGATTATTACTTGCAGTTCTTAATGTTGGATTTTATTAGTATTTTGATCCCAGAAGATATAAGTAAAAAATTTCATTCACTAATGAAGCACTGTTTAGAGTTAGTAGTATTGTTTCGGTCTGTGAGCTCTATGCCTGTGGCTTTTTGACTGGGCCGGTTGTGCTAAATGCCTTTTCTTTGTGCTTTTCTGTACAGCGCTGGTTAAAACAGGCATTAGAAGAAGAGGGATCTATGAGTCCGGGAGGACGCACTGCTCTCTTGATGCCTAGCGAGGGTCCACTCAGTCCCCCTATTAATGGAGAGTCAGACAGCCCCCTTCCCTTTAACGGAAACTGCCCTCTGCCAGGTGAGTGTCCAGGAATGCACACCTCAGCATATGGAGATGTTGTGGGCCCTTAGACTTGGAAGACATTTTTCTGTAATGAAAAATAGATGATATATTAAAATTTCACATATACTTATGAAATAGTTTTGTAAGTATAAATAAATATAATTTGGTAAGTGTAAAATAAACAATATATTTAATAGCTAAAAATAAACATGAGGAAATTAATGGATGTTTCAGCCTGCAGAATACATTTTACTCTGTTGCTCTGTTTTAATTATAAATATATGTTTTTAACCATCATTTTATTTAATTGGCACAACCTGCTGTGGTTCATTTCTTTCCTGCAGAGCTTCCCACCCCGTTGAAAAAGAGACGCTTGTGTCCGCTGGATGCGAGCATGTCAGAGACTTCCACCCCATATGCGTCTCCATGTGCAACCCCAACGCGGGCGGAATCAACAGACACCCCGGGGACGCCTCATTTACTCAACACGCCACCCCGCCCTCGCCCAGACGACGTCAGCACAGAACCTTCTACGCCCACACACGCCAACCCGAACACGTTACACACCGTGCCCCAGGAAGTAAGAATGCACAGCAGCTTATAGATATACACTACTGTTAAGTTTGGAATTTCTGTTTTCAGTAATACTAATCACATACCTGTGTCTAATGGGTCCTGTGTTGTCAATAATTGATTTGTAGCAATCTGTAAGATGTGAACATTCACATCAGAAGTTATGATAAAATTAACATCTAGAATGAAGTTAAAAATAACAGAATAATAATATTCTATGCTGTTAAGTTAAATGTTTTAGTCAAATGTATGTTTAGAATGCCTAATATTTCAAAAGGGCTTAAATCTTAAGGAGTGGTTTAGAAGTGGTGTCCATGTTTTCATAAGTATAGATTCTTACTGTGTACTTTCATGTGTGCATCCACAGAGCGAGTCATCTATAGACAGCTCTCCGGAGGCTAGCCGAAGACCCAGCACACAAGAGGTCAGCTTGCTCAGAATTCTGCAATCATGAACACGCTAGGGATGGGACGTAGTGTTGGATGGTGTTGAGGATATTCCGTAACACTAATAGGATATGCAAGTTAGCGTTATTAAAAGTTAACTTATGTGCTTCAGCTCTGTTTTGATTGGTCCATGTAAATTATCAACTAGATCAGGCTTTCTCAACCTGTGACCCACAGACCACCAGTGGGCCTTGACCCTTTAGTGGTCTGAAGTCCTGCACTGGACTGTTATGGACTGGTAACGCCACTTTAAGTCAGAGAAACATACATAAGATTAACTTAATTCAATTTGAAATCAAACATTTTCACATGATATCCAATATAAATCTTAAAGACCTACAGGAAAACACGTGGCAGTACTCTGTCTGAGACAATTGTAGGACAGTTAGCTGGCTGTTTCCATATATATATGTATATGTTTGATTTCAACATTTTTTTGTTTCGTATTAGCGTCTTGTGGTTAAGCTGACACTGATAAACTGACTTGGAAGCAGGTATCAGTTGAAGTTTAGTATTTTTGCTGATTGCGACAAATCATAGTGAGTGGAATTAGAGAGGTTCAGCTATTTCAAACAAATCACTAAAACCCTCAAAACTAAACAGACTTCTGGAGACCAGTTTATGCTGGTGGGGAAACCCAGTGGAGCATTACCAGTAAAACATGTTGCTGTGCTTGTAGCTCTAAGCAGGTAGGCCTTGGGGTGGAAAAGGTTGAGAACCCTTGAACTAGATCAGCTAGATCAGTGCCTTGCAGCAGTATATCACACTACGAGCCCTGCTCCTGTTTCTTTATCATTGTCTTATTCTACTTGTATTTATTATTAAAACTGACATTCGTCCTGTCACTAATATAAACTGTTTTGTTCTTGCTTTGATCGTAGCAGCTGATTTTTTTTAATTTCTGCCCTTTATAAATTCTCCTATTTCAGGCTGAGCGTCCTCCTTCGCTATTAGCCTCCCCCAGCATGCGGCCGCAGGTTCCTGAAAATGTTACCCAAGAAACAAGACAGGTTCCTGCTGGCTCTCAAAGCCCTGACCCCAGCCTCCCTGAAGCCCATGACACGGCAGCAGACGAGGGAATGGAAGCTGATAGCAGTACAGAAACCCCTACCACCTCTGATCTCCCAGCGTCGTCATATCATCCGTGGATGAAAAGCCCAGAACGTGGTGGCCTCTCGTTCTCTCCTGTTAACTCCAACCTGCGGGACCTAACGCCATCCCACACGTTAGAAATGGGAGCATTCAGACCCGAAGCTGTGGCGTCAGGGAGCTTCAGTGAAGGAGCATCCTATTACCCCTGCACTGAAGAAGGGGGTGCCATGACATTCACACGATCGCTTAGTGGAGATGGCTCAGAGGTTGGGGGAACCGCTCAAAACCCACCTCAGAAGAAAAAGGTGAGGAAAAAATACTCAATAGGAGTATTCTTGATTGTTAGTGAATTAAGCTTGTACTAATGTTACATTAATAACAAAATGACTTAAATGAGTACATACCATATTGCCAATATGGCCACTTTACTAGAACCCCCCCCCTCCAGGCTCCACAGTTGCTTTACAGTTAGGGACTGTCGCTTATCTGTTGATACAAAGTTTGTATTGGCTATCCTGTAACCTAGTTGTTCTGGAGATGTATTTTCCTGCAGTCTTTGCCTCCAATCCTTATTGACCCCACAAGTCCTTGATTAGCTGAATAAGGTGTAATAGATTTTCTATGGAGGTGACTATGGCAGGAACATAGTTCTCCCAGAGGAGGGCACTAAATCCCCAACACTGTGTCCTATGTACTCATGTAATCAATGATGAACAGAATGGTGCAGCAACAGATGGGCTGGAGTCTGTAGTTACACACTTGTATAGTAGGTGTATGAGGTGGAGTGCTCGGTGGCCAGTGAGTGGATGTATGAATGTGGGGGCTTTTGATAACAGTGTGGTATAAGGTAATGTTGTTGTATTCCAGGTGTCTTTGCTAGAGTACAGAAAGCGGCAGCGTGAAGCCAGACGCAGCGGTGGCTCTAAGGTGGAATGTGGCTCTCCTGTTTCCACCGTGCCCCCGGTGGACGTTTTCCCCGTTGCTATAGAAATAGCCCCTGAGTCCGCACCTCCTGCAGCTCCGCTGGCGCCCAGGACTCCTCAGCCGAGTGAAGACCCAGATGGTGTCCCACAGGGGGAAAGGGAAGGGGGAGAGGGACAGTGGTACGTCACTCTACTTAATTGTTGCTAGAAATGTGTTTGTTGTGCAAAAGTCTCGTTAGAGCTCCCTTTGTTTTGTTCTTAGGACATCATCGACGTCAGTTGAGCAGGCCAGAGAGCGTGGTTACCATAGGGCATTACTGCTGAGTGACCATCGCAAAGACACAGGTTAGAGAGACATTGTTTTTGATGTATGTTGTGGTATTCTGTTTCACATAAGTTTGTTTGTACTGTCTGTTTGTTGTGTTGTTCTAAAATGTTCTGGTTTATTTTTCCAGATGGAGAGATGGAAGCTGGTGATGCTCCTACAAGGGAATGTCCTTCGCCTAAAAGTTGCAAGAGCCCTTCGACACACACTGTAAGAGTTACACACCCACACCATTGAATTCTCTGTAATAGATATTTTACAAATTATTATTATTATTATTGTTATTATTATTATTGTTATTGTTATTGTTATAGTTCTATTGTGTAGTGTTTGAGTCATCTACCCATTATTATGCCAATAAATCAAGTACACACAAATTTTAATAGACCAGAAAACAAGAGCCAGATAAAAAGGACCAGAAAATTAGGCTTAAACCATACAGGTCCCTTTCAAAAATAATAAAAACAAATACCTAAAGAAAACCTTCAAAGACTTGAAATTGATGTAAAAGTCTTTGTGGCAAAAATGTTTATTTGCATCCATTATGCTGTTTCGGACTGTAAGACAGAGCAGGAGTAAAATGAAAAATCTTTAGTTTTAAGACAGATTGTCAGGTAGTCCATGCTCATTTGTTGAGGGTAGATTTCTATTTTTTTAATAGATTAATTTTTTTATTATTAATTTAGGTGTTTGATTTTAGTTGCACAATTGCAGCTGTCCATAAAGGCTAATTCTGTTTCTTTTGTTCTTAGTTCTGCTCTCCAGGCCCCAGTGCAGTGCCTCAGTCATCGTTTCGGTCATCTAAAGATGAAGAATGCGATCCTCAGTCTCGTCCTCCGGCCCAGCCCCAGCCTCTGTCCGTCCAGCAGCCTGCCCCTAAGCCTCCTCTGTCGAAACCGGCCCCTTTGACCCCCAGCAAGCTCCACTGCAGCACTTCTGCGCCCGCCCAAGGCCACTACCCCGCTCCTTCGCTCCTTCCTTCTCCAAAACCACAGCCCCAGGGCTCTCCATACCGCGGTCAGAGGGCATTTCTTTCTCAACAGCCTCAAGGCCAGCCTCCACAGCCCCAGGCTTCCTCGGGACCTGCAGCTTTTCCACAGTACAACCCTCAAAATGCCCCGCCTCCTCCTCCTCCACCACCTCCAGCGCCTCCAACGTCAGCCAACTACTTCCAGCCACAGCCTGCCCCAGCTACCGCACCTTTTGCCGGGCTTAAAACGGCCGTGACAGCCCCGTTTCCTCCTGGATCACAGCCGTTATTGCAGCCCCACCATACACTTCACTTCCAGAGCAGCACGGCCCCGCCACCTCCGCCGCCTCCACCTCCGCCACACCCTCAACCTGGCCCCACCCTCCTGCACGTTAATCTCCAGGCTCCTCCAATCCAGCAGCATCAGCTTCTTCTAAGCTCTGCCCCTCCTCCACCCCCTCCCCCGCCCCCTCAGGGTCAGAGCACTCAGCCTTCTATAACACAGCAGGCTAACGGCAGCACCCTGCTGTCCATCAAGCAAGCCCCACCCCCTCCGCCCCTCCCACCCCCACCGCCAGCACCCTCTAGTGGTGCGCCGCACCCTTTTCAAAATATGGCTGGCTTTCAGCCCACTCTAATCCACCAGTCAGCAGCCAGCAACCCCTCGGTACCGCCCTCAACATATCAACAGACTGTGTTGCCGCCTCCTCCTCCGCCGCCCCCTCAGCAAACCCCGCCTCCTCAGTCCCCATCGAATCCCAACGCTCCGCAGATCACCAGCGGCAACCGAGGGCCCCCTCCTTCCTCAGCCACCTTCCATAACACAGGCTATATGGGAACGGGGTGGCACTGACCACGCCTACTTCTCCTGCCCCGGAAAGACTCACCTGGAGAGATGGGGGCAGTCAACACATGGTGTAAACATAGGAAACTCAACCTTGTAAATATTTTCTATTTTACACACGGCCGAATGAAAAACAGGAACGTGGAGGAAGAACAGAAGGGTACCCTTTTAAAAAAAACATGAAAAACAAATGAAAAAAAGACATTAAACAAGAACAGGACTGTAAACCAATCTGGAAAGACTTCATGTAAAACAAGAAGGTGGATGATTTGTGGTGCTTCATTACTTACTCACAGACCCCCTCTCACTCTTGTCTCGTCCAGACTTCTGTTGTTCGTCACTTATTTTTATGTCTCCCTGGTTGTTTTTTCTTTTATTTTCGACCTTTCTATGGATCTCTCTCTTCCTCGTCCCTGTTTTTAACCCTTTTTCTTTTATTGTTTCTGTATGATGGACATTCCATTCCCTCCCTGCCACCATTTATTTGTTTTATTAGTGGTTCATTTATAGCAAAAAGAAATGCTTTTTTGTATAGAGAAAACAAAATACAGAATTATTATTTTTTTTAATCCTTCATGTAACAAGACAAAAAAAAGAAAAACAAAATATCTGTGCACGGCTGCAGAAAACTTCAGAAGAGACCTTTTTGGTAGGCCGCTTCACAGCTCCAGGAGTGTGCACTTCTGTGTGTGTGTGTGTGTGAGTATGAGTGAGTATGTGTGAGTGTGAATTAGGAGGGAAAGGAGGAAAGTAAAGGGTTTGTATGTGTTTGTTTGTCTGTATTAATGTGTTTTGTGTGTGTGTGCGGGTATGTGTGTGTGGGAGAAGGTGAGTAAGCTAATTCAGGCCGAGTTGGCCTGATTGAAAGTTTGTTCCTGTTGGCCTGATTGAAAGTTTGTTCCTGTTGGCCGTAAGCGGTTTATTTTTGAATATCAATGGTTATTTGTAGAAAGTGTAATTTAATGTATAGGTGGTTTACTCCAGCTTTCTCCAGAAACAGGTGTAAATATCGGCTTCTTTTCTTTTCTATGCTTGTACAATTTGCTCCCATCCCATTTTGAAATATGGTTGTAAATATGAGCGGCTCTTGGCAAAAAAAGGAAAACAAACGAAAAAAGGCTGAATGTTTCTGTGACCGTAGCACTATTTTTATTTCCTTCTCTCTGGATTTATTCGATTTGTCTCTCTTTCTCTTATTTTTTATTATTCGTGTGTGTGAGTGTATGTGTGTGAAGAGCAGAGGCTCACAGACACAACACTGGTTGGATATTTTCATGGTTCATTATAATAAATCACTGTAATGACAGTTTTATACCACCTCGGCTGTCCTGGATCTTCTTATGTATCAGAATTTGAAAGATTTTCTCAACAATTTAGGATGAAGGCTAGAACTTGTACTGGAATAAGTCTATACTAATCATCCGTGCTTCTGGAAGGTTTTAGCCACGGTGGCAAAGTGACAACAGTAGGGCAGTGTATTGGCAAGAACCTGCTGATACAATATGTATTATGACACAGCGATCACGATTCAATATATCATGATATACTGTGATATTGCAAGCAAAATGATATATTGGATTTTTCAAATCCTGCTATTAAAACACACCACTATATGAACAGGTTTGCCAATGCTTACAATAGCATTGCGCCCTTGTGCTGCTTGTTAATGTTGGACTGGAGCTGAAAATGGATTGCAACACTGCCATCTAGCGGTCAGAGGTTTAAACACAACACAATGATTTACTGTAGGAATCTGTGTATCGATACTGTGTTTTTGAGAATCGATACAGTATCACCAAACATATCCCCACATTCTCTATTTTGATATTTTCTTATACCCCTAGACGACAGGGAGTTTGGGCCGGGTGGCATGTTCCTTAAGAGCAGATTTCTCTATACTCTGACTGAACACAAAGCACTTATGTAAGTCGCTCTGGATAAGGTTGGATATCCATACAACCTTCTGACTAATGAGCACACCTTTAAAGCTTGAGCAGCTAAATACACTTTATATATCGTGTTATTTCACTGCCAAAAGTCGAGAGCACACTTTTTAAGTGCGAGAGCATGATGCACGCACCACTCACGGATTTTCTTTGTTCTCACGCAAAAGATAAATGTGCTCTCTCATATTTACTCTGCTCGCGCTCAGATTCGCTTTGCTCCACTACGGAACTGCTCGCGAGCGCTCAGATATATCCTGCTCTCACACGAACTTACTCTTCTTCCGCCTGTGCGTGCGCACTTAAACGCCCCCCGAGCGCTCGCGAATCTTTTTATGCTCTTGCGCTCGGAATTCACCACGAACACCTCTGCCGTAAGTCGTCAGCCAATCAAGAAGCAGATCAAGAAGCGGATTTTGACCAATCACATTGTTACTGCTGCTCTTCTACATTATCATTGGTTGCGAAAGGCACGATGAACACATCAGTAGCTTGATTCACCATGGATTGAGTCAACGACTCGTACTGCGATTAATTACTATATATATATATATGTGTGTATATGTGTATATATATGTATATGTGTATATATATATATATATATATATATATATATATGTGTGTGTGTATATGTATATATATATATATATATTGTAATATGTTATATTATTATGTTGCATTCACACTTTTCACCTAGAAATGGCGCTAAAGATGCATATTTGCTGTCAGCTATTAACTGCAGCCTGTGTATTAGCTAAGTTGTTAAGTAATGTGGAAATGGCTAAAGTATTTTATCATGTGCCATCTAACTAACCCTCACCAAAATATAAATAATTTGGTGATCTCAAGTAATGGTGCAAAATGATTTAAGAAAAACGTCTGTGTTATTTAACTGTAATGCATTTTGCAGCCCTAATCAAAGGTAAAGACGTGACTAAAGTGAAATGTTATATGGGTTGTTCCTGGTCGATAGTTAGTTTAAAATATACTTTGTACTATGACAGATTGGCAGGATATATCTGAGTGCACGCGAGTAGTTCTGTAGTGGAGCAAAGCGAATCTGAGCGCGAGCAGAGTAAATTTGAGAGAGCACATTTATATTTTGCGTGAGAACAAAGAAAATGCGTGAATCATGCTCTCGCGCTTAAAAAGTGTGCTCTCGACTTTCGGCAGTGAAATAACGCCATATTTATATTGTTCTGATTAACTGTGTTTGAGAGAAAATATCAGCTTTGTACTTTCAGCTGTACCGAAATGGTTACTGTATTCTGTTCCCAAGTATGTCTGAAGTCTTATTCGGTTAGAACTAGTTTACCACAGTTGTAATATTTATGACTAATTCACACGTGAAAAGAAATCTTAGTATTTTTAGTGCATCCTGCCCATATAACTGTGCTGTTTTCAGCATTTGTAATGAGTCAGCATCGCCGTTAGTTTGGGAATTCACAGCAAAATGTCAGCAGTTCTATTAGGGATGCACAATAATATTGTAATCATATCTTTAACCTAAACTTCCATGCTTAAACATCATCAGCATCAGGCAGGTGCTTAGATTTGGCTGATGTTCTAAACTGGTGCTCAGTGCTGAAAGGATACTGTTAACATTTGAGTGACCTTGGCTGCTCTACAGCAACGTGTTAAAATGTCTCCCACAGCACTGCACACACAAACAAAACCCACAGCTACACAGCGGACTGTCCTAACAGATTATTTATAGGTAGGTCAGTCCATAAACCAACCTTCTGCATGTTCCTTCAGTATAATACAGAAAATATGGGACCTCTTTTAGCTATTCTGCTTCTACACTCAATTCTAAACTCAATTCCAAATTTCATTACAGTCAGGATCAGTGCTCACTCTTAAGAAACAATTGAGAATGTATCTCTTTAACATTGCGTTTAATTACAACTTTAACATCGTAGTACCTATAAAGTTGAGCTTTGCCTTTGGTTAATTAACTTCGTTACTTCTGATAAACTGTCTGTAAAGCACTTTGAGCTGCCACTGGTATGAAAAGTGCTCTATAAATGATGATGATTATTATTTATTATAGAATTATGTAGGATGTTTTGATAACTTCATCCTTCAAATTCAAATTTGACAGATTACAGCCATGGTTTCAGATGTTTCTGTGTAAATAACAGTTATTGTTTAATTTACCTTCACAGTAGTAGTCAGAACAGGACCCAAAGCCAAATATAGCCTCACAGTGAGATTTTAATGTAATGCAGCAGACTAAAGATGTTGGTTGTTGTCGGAGGCAGGGGTTGGGTTGAAAAGGGATTAAACGCCTTTCAGTCATAATAAGTATTTCAGTACAAGTAAGTATTACGGAAAGACTTTAAACAGTGTAATCACATACACAGTAATAAAATCTGGGTGTTTATTTTTGCAGCTCGTTTTATGGAAGGTAACCAGAACCATTACTGAAGCGGTAGCATGCAGGTGGTAGAAAAAATCTTGATGTAGTGAATGGGACTAAGATCACTCAGAAACAGATTTAAGCTTTACATTACCCCAACAGGGCTTAAGTCAGAAAATATTACATAAGCTACAATGACATCTTACATGTCAGATCAGGCTCTGTCTGAAGCAAAACAATTGTATATGCTGTCCCAGCTGTGTAGGCAGGCAGTTTTCTGAATAGGCCAGTGAAAAGGTGACAGGTGTTGTGGTTGTTAGATTTTATAAACACATTATGCTCCATAATGTTGTAACATCAGGCTACAGCTCCACAACAGTGCTGTCCTCATTATACCTGCTCCAGTGCTTCTGCCGACAGCCAGACTATTCATATCAAAGGCAACTGCATTCACATTATATATATATATTTTTTTTATGTTTTCCACTAACACTGCAACACCATTCCCTATAAAGCATGTCCACTCACCACAGCCCCAGCTTCTACCCAGTGAAGACCGCATAACTGAGTCAGGCAGCTAAGCCACTAAGGGGAAAAGAACAGAGCAAACAGAGCAATCTTAAAACCTGACCTCAAGCATCTTGGGCTAAAGCAAACCGGTCTGTTTCTGGACTCTATGAACAGAAATAGACATTTGTTTAGACTTCTTGACATGCTCTAATATGCCATGGTCTCTCTTTATGTGATCAATCAGCGCATACAGTATTTGTACCTTCATAAAATTACAGATATGAAAAATTGACCATACTATTCTTCAGACTGTTAAACTTTTAGACTCAAGTTTACTTTTACACACTTCTACTTTAATATTTAATCATACAGATACTGCAAATATAAAATAGATTAATATAAAAAGTGTTAATGAATCACTGCCACTGGGCTTCACACAGGCACTGGAGCAGCATCAGAGCTGCCGCCTTTGATCCGTCCCTAATAGTAGTTGTGACACTGTACCATTAGATGAATTTTATATAATGTATATGTATATGTTTATATAATGTAATGTATATGGACAAATGTATTGGGACACCACACCTACATCTTAAATCTATAATATGGAGTTGATCCCCCCCTTTGCAGCTGTAACAGCTCCCACTTTTCTGGAAGGCTTTCTACAAGATACAGGAGCCTGAATCACAATCTCTGCTCTAGTTCATCCCAAAGGTGTTTGGTGGGACTGATGTCAGGACATCAAACTCACCCAAACCAGCTATTATGGAGCTTGCTGTGTGCACTGGGACACATGCTGGAACAGAAAATGTTCTTCCCCAGACTGTTCCCACAAAGTTAGAACCAAACAACTGTTGGTATGTTGGAACATTAAGATTTCCCTTCTTAGCCAACCCCTGAAAAACAAGCCCATAGCATTATCCCCCTCCGCCAAACCTAAGGCTTCCGTATGGCTTCCATGCAGCAGTTTGGCCATGGAAACCCATGCCATGAATCTCCTGGTGCACAGTTTGTGTTCTGATGCTAATGCCATGGGAGTTTTGGAACTCTGAAGTAATTGTGTTGGTAACTTGTATGCAGTAAAGTGTTACCAATAAACACTGCAACACAATTAAAACGTGATTATTATTATTATTATTATTATTATTATTATTATTATTATTATTATTATTATTATTATTATTATTATTATTAATAATAATAATAATAATAATAATATTGCCTTTTATTAAGCTGAGTAAACAGAAGATGGACATGGAGGCCATGAAGGTCAAACTGCTTCTAAAAGATTGTACATAGGAATTAATCAACAGTTAATAAGCCCACTATCACAGTGTATATGTTATAATTTAGCTCACCGACAATGAACCGAATGAACTACAAACTATTCATTTAAATTTGTGCAACAAAACTGTTGCCCACCAGATGGTGCTATTGAGCAGCAGGTAGGTTCAATATGGTTGAATATGCTGGGTGTAGATTTGGGAGATGAAGGTCTATTTTTTCCTCACTCAGTAGCACGTTACCTCCCTCAGTAAACAAAACTCATATTTATTTTGACAAAATAACCGCAATGCATGATTGTCTATTGAGAGAAAATCTTTATTCCTTTAAATCTGAACAATCTTTCTTTACTGATCTCTACATTTCATTTATTTTTTTAATTGTATAGAATATTTACATTTTTTCTTCATATTGTATGTACATGTTTATCAGACAAGACAGACACTTGACAATTGTGAAAGTTTTCCCCTACTGGACCGTTTCAGTAATTTGTTTAAATAATAACAGTGGTATTCTAACCGACTACTCTTCAGCTGAGAGAACATCTTCAGTATGAGCTGTACTAGAGCTGTAATAGTTTTACCATTGAAGGTTCAATAATTTAGCTGATTACTGACAAGATTCACAGCATGATTTTAAAACGAATGTGCAGTGTGTGGGTGTAGTTAGTGATAGTGACGACAGGGGAGTCATTTGAATCCAGTATGAATCAACAGTGTGTGTAGTTTTTATACAGTGTGACATTAATAGTTGTGGATTCATATTAATAAGAATCAGCAGTGTATGTAGTGTTTAAAGTCTGATGGTGATAACTGTGGATTGATTTAAATCCAGTATGAATCTGCAGTGTGTGTAGTTTTTACAACCTGACAATAATAATTGTGGGGTGGAGTGTTTTTTTATAGTCTAATAATTATTAATCGTGTTCAGTCAATACTGCCAAATTAACCGTACAGGACCTCCTCTGGTAAAACTTCCAACAGTGCTTAAAGGGGAAGCCCACCATTTTTTCAAAATTTCTGCATAATTCAGCTTGAAGAAAACAAATATACACAGTTATGTTTCTTAATGTCTCACAATGTAGTAGTGTTAAATAAGCTTTTGGCATAAAATATATATTTTTTTGAACAGAAGACATGTGTAGGTTCACTGGTGGTTTTGGTTAGTAGATAAAACAGATGTCATTGTGCTGTAGGCATCACAGCCCCTAGTTCTCATCATCACCACTGTAAAGAAATAAGAGTTGGTAAGTTTCACGACAACAAAACATTTCACATCCCAACCCCTAAATGATACAGAAATAAGTGGAATTCCCCTTCAAAGCGTAGGTGTGTATTTGTCCCAGCTCTCAGCTACAGCTGTGCTTCTGTGCAGTTTAACATACACAGATGGACTTCATTTAGACAGTGACAATACCAAGATAACGTTACAGCACCGGCTGAGCACAGCATTAGTATGGCACACACAACTCTACTTGTACTAACACTGTCTAAGAACAGGAGCAAGAAGAAAATATTAAAGACAAAGATACAGGAACAGCTACATGTAAGCACTGAATACTGCATGGGATAAACACTTCAGACTCTTATACTTCAACAAATACTTATAATGTCTCCACTTGATGTTTTCAGTTTGTTGGTTTGTTTGAGTTTCACATTTATTCAAGACAGTCAGACAACAAATCCTGTAATAACTGGCTGATTTTTAACCAGTATCTTCAAGATCTATCTACAGATACACTGCCCATCAAAAGTTTGGGGACATTTTTAAAAACAAAAAATGATTATGTCATCTTTACTGGTTTGCATATAAAGCCGAATCAGGTATATTCAGAAAACAATATTGCACATAAATAAATACACTTTATCTCTAAATAGATTGCAGACAATTCCACATCCAGCATTTCTTCTTTAATCATGGGTGTTAATAGGGCGTTTGGCACTGTTTGTTGCAGTAACAGTCTCTACTCCTCTGAAAAGGCTTTATACTAGATGTTGGAACATTGCTGAGAGGATCTGATTGCACTCAGTCACAAGAGCATTAGCGGGGTCAGCTACTGATGTTGGAGGATTAGTTCTGGATCACAAGCTGTACTCTAACTCATCCCAGAGGTATTGGGAAGAGCTCCATCATGTTCAAAGTTCCACTGATCCACAGTCCAAAATGCCGGTAGGCTTTATCGTGCTCTGACTGAAGCTTGGCATTGGGCATGGCGCATGTGTGGCTGCTCCAGAGCTTCCCAGTTTATTAGCAAAGCTTTTCTCTTAAATTATACACACTGTATGTGCCCAGTTGAAGAAGGTCTGTGGCAGTAGAAGATGCACCATAAGGTATTTGATCCTCTGGTTGTGATGCTACCACTCAAAAGCACTGAGATGTTACAGTTGTTTACACCACCTTTGGGCTAAAAGACTTTTTAACATGTGCTTTTAACAGCAGTTTAGAAAACTGCTATTGTCATTATTTGGGTAATACCTGCTTTTAATTACAAGGAAGACACTGTAAAATATAAATATTCCCAATGGATTTGCATGTAGTTGCTTTATGATCACTAAACCTTTTATACATCACCCAATCATGTCCAACAACTGAATTTAGTTTGATGAAGACAAACGCTACAGAATTTGTTATGATTGGTCTACTAGTTTTGTTGAATTATACACTGGATGAACAGCAGTAACAGTAACAATACTAATACTATTTTCATACTTCTGTTAAATGGACCAGAAAATTCCAAATATGCCAAGGTATCCACAAATGTTTGATGTGCAGTGTATTAATATAAAATATATGTATTTTGAAAGCAGCGTCTTGTGGTCAGATCCGTTGGTACCCAGTAGAATGTAGGTACGTTTTTTTTTCCTTTATGGACAAAAATTTTATTCCAACAGTAGATTTGGCACCTTTGCTTGGTTTTAAAGACTGTGTGTAGACGCTGTGATAGGTGAGAGGAAATTCCAAACAGACCAGTAAAATCTCCATAGTGCAGCTTAGAGCTTAAACTCTTACACTTATAGTTCAAGTTTAAGTTTATAGTGAGCATACTTGGCATCGACTCGAGGACTAAGGAACTCCAAAGGACATACACTTTGTGTATTCAGTTCAATGTTAATTTGATGCTAGATGAGTGTTTCTGTGTGTATCTGTGCATGAGACAGAGAGCGAAGAAAAGGGTGAACGTAAGTGAATTATGACAAAGAAGTTGATGGAATGCTTAAAGCAACCCTATTTCCTTTCTTTTTCTTATTTCTCCGTTCTGAACACTGAATTAGCTGCCTCATACAGTCAGTACAGCTACACTTGAACGAGCAGCCAGAGGCATTTGAATAAAATCCTTTCTTTTTCTTTTTAGAAGGGTCAGTATGGGCAGAAATGGGCTTCATTGACCTCTTTTTTCATCCTTCACTTCTTTACAAACTCCGGTGGACAGACCGCACACCCATAGGATGACGGGTAAAAAGCTGGATGATGACATCACATAACTTGGTTTTTCTTCACTGGGCACTTTATACCTGAAAAAGAGGCAGAAAGAAATGAATCACACACACATTATCAACAAAATAATATTATAGGGAGCTAGGCTTTTTGGTACGACTTCACAAATCAGTAATGAGAGTAAAAGCACCTACTATTTTTCTAGTTTTCACTAAAAACACTATATACACTGATGTCCTTTTTAGAATAAGCCCCCCAAGGTAAGCCTGAGTAGCAAATCCGAGTAACAGAGTTTTCTGACTGTCTGCACCTGCTGTAAGGGGTCACTGGGTTTATTATGGCTTTGTAACCATCCTTTCCTGGTTTGTAGAATACAAGACTCATCATTATGGATGTTTTTGCTGCCAAAGAAATTACAGTTACTCTGCGTATAAACAGATATAACATAATATAATAACGTATATAACATATTGTATGAATTTACCCCAATTTCCAGCAGACCTGACACTAAATAACAACAGCAAATCCACATTTTGGTGCTTGAATTCCAGCAGATTTTTCCAATTGCAGTGACCCATATGATGTATCAAAGTTGGTGTTTTAATTTTTCCATTCAACCTCAAACGGCAGTAAAATTAACACATGGGGGCGGCAGACTTCAAGTGCTGCACGATTTAAGATTTAACAGCAGGAAAATTCCAACAAGAAGCTGGCGAATATGAAGCTGACTTCAGCCTTGTGTGATCCATTAGCTTTTCTTTTCTTTATCTCTCAGCAGTCTGTGAAAAAAAAGCTCAGAATTCTTGCTAAATTTGTTCGTACTGTCAATTACACAGCAGATGTTTTCACAGCATAATTCTGAAACTAATACTACTTGATAGATGTTTGTTGACGGACGAAACTTACACCACATCATATGTACACATGTTTGTTTTTCTTAAGTTATTTATTAATAACTAGAAAATATGAAATGTTTAGATTAACCTCATAACCCTATAAGTCTACTTCTCGTAGGAACTAATTTTAAGCACTTCAGAGTAGGCCTTATGTTTTTGAGATTATGAAGAAAACACAATTAGAGTTCATTTGAGCCCCAAGTGTTTACAGAGACTTACACTCACCTGCTCCAGCTCAGCCAGTTACGCATTCCCACTCTCTGTTGGGAAAAAACAATGTTAAATACACAGTAAAACAGAACAGGACATCAGTGGCAGCTCCCCTGACCACACCTATACAGTGTTATTGTCCTCCACACTTTATGCTTTCTTGCTGTGAGATCTTTGTATATCTGGGCTGTAAACATGTTTTAACATGTGTCTGATTGTTATACATGTTTATTGTCTAGTGTTGTCTGTATATACTGTATATATGTCTGTCTGCTCCTCTGTTTATATATCCATCTATCTATCTAACCCTCTATCTATACATCCATCTGTCTGTCCTTCCATATATCCTGTCTGTCCATCCAAGTTTACCTGAAATAAAAGCACTACACAAAGCAAAGTAAATGAAAGTAAAGGAACACAGTAAAGGGGCACTACATTTTAATGTTATATTCATGGAATTATAACCCTGATTATTGTACCCCCACTCAGTACCTGCAGCACCACTGGGGGGCATCAGAAGCCTCAAAACATAACACAAAAATGTGTTTCAAGACAATCATTTTATATAACTCATTTACCTTTAGTAGAAAATAAACCATTATTTACCCGCAGAAGCATGCAGTAATAATAACTGTCAGGTTTTTGAATGGAAAAACAAGCTCAGTCTGCAGTAATGCAATGTATTTAATTTGATCAGGCCAAAACTCCAAAACAGCTCAGCCTACTGCTTTACTGCACTCTTTCTTCTTACATGTTGTTTGGAAGATAATAATAATAATAATAATAATAATAATAATAATAATAATAATAATAATAATAATAATAATTAATAATAATAATGACTAACTGCAAACATTTTAAATCATTTGTCATATTCCATGTCATTTTTTAACCATCTACCATCATCAATCTGGACACTGTATTATTATATTATTATTATTTTAACACTCCATTCTTTAAATGGTGAACTTTTGAATGGTAGTAAATATTTCTAATTTACAACTAATTATCATAATAATACACAAGTTTACACAAGATTAATACATGATGTTACACTAGTGGTTTGACACGTAAGGTAGTTTTGTTGTTCACTGAAATAAAGTGTGTCTTTAAGAGCTCTTTTCTGACTGGTTAAAAAACTTCAGTATGAATGGGCGGAGCTAAACTTCTGTAAGCTGAATAGGAGGATATTTGTGGCCATGTTTATAGAGAACAGTGTGTCATACAGGGTCAGAAAACATATCAGCATGTCTATTCAGGATTACTTGACTCAACATGGTCTGAGGCAAGTTTGTGATGATTCAGACCTGCACCATGCTAATTAACAAGCTAATAAGGTTCCATTACTTGTTAGGTAACTTCACAGCTGCAGTGTAAATTGTGTGAATGCCAGTTTTTGTAAAACTATTGCTTTAAGATGATCAATATTACTTCTAATATTACTTTTAATATAATCTCTGCAGGAATGCTGAATGTTTTTATGCTAAATGTTATTTCTGAGAAATGTTGTGAATCCAGACCTTGATTGCCAGCTCTGTGTGTGTGTGTGTGTGCGTGTGTGTGTGTGTGTGTGTGTGTGTGTGTGTGTGTGTGTGTGTGTGTGTGATTAATGTGGACAAGCTGACAGCGAGCTGTGTAAACAGCCATTAGTAATGCATGGCTCAGTCCGGAGCCCCAAGCTTCAATTAACCCTGGCCTGCAGTAAATTCTCATTTTCTTTTTCTCTCTCTTCTCAGTCTCCTTTTTTCTTTAGCTTCTCTCGCTTCTCAGTTCATATACACCTGCTTTTTCCCTATCTTATTATTTTCTCTTTAATGACTATTTCTCATTTTCTCTTCTCATTACATCTTCCCTGATCTGTCCGCCTTTGCTTTGTCCTTTTCTCCTCAATAATAAACAGGTGAATTGATGGAGGAGAATTATACAGCAGCAGGTGCATTAGATACACAGAAATCCAATCAGTTGTCAGCTGTAATACATGCGTTCAGCTGAGTGTGTAAAAATGAAGATTGTGTTAGGAAATCAGTCAAGTGAAACACAAAACATCATTTACCAAACTATTTATCTTCCAACAGTAACATAGTGTGTGTGGTGAATGGTACCTCTGGCTAGTGGCTCTTTCATTCCATATCATGCAAAAATAAGTTCACTTTTTTTAAAGATTCTTTATGTATGCAAACTAAACTGCAAAGGCCCATTTTGACTTCTTCATGGTTGTGATGTCACAGCATGTACACAATCATCATCACTCATTCAGGCCTGTAGCATTTTAAACAACCAGATATTTAGAAGGTTTGGATTCTAGAGTGTTTTTGTGAACACTTCAGCTACTCTTTTAAGTATACATCCAGAGTCCAGAAGTATTTGGACAGTGACACAGCTTTGGCAATTTTGCCTCTGTACACCACATATTTTTTTAAAAGTGGAGACTTTTAGCTTAAATACGTTTCTGCTATCTGCTATAACGTACTGAAAAGTGAAGGCAATGGGACTCACAAATGTGCAATAAGTAAAGGCGGCCACAGTAAAGGCCAGTCAAAGCCTCTCAAGGGAGCATTTGGGGATGTCCATGGGTTCCAGACTTTAGGCAGTCATTGATTGAATTTGCATCCAAGCGTTGAAAATAATCTTTGCATTTATAATTATGATAGCTTGTCCAGTTACTTTTGAGTTTATAAACTTGGGAGGACTATGTAATAAACGGATGCAGTTTCTAAATGATTAATTGCAACATTTAAGCTAAACCCCTTGAAATAATGCTTAAAATCTACATCATATCAAATCAACTGTTTCAAATCCACAGTGGTGTACAGAGACAACAACACAAAAACTTGTGTTACTGTCTGAATACTTATAGACCTCGTTTTATTAATTCTGTACGTTCAAAAACAAAGTCTGTTTAAGGTGACTATTTTTCACAAATGTTATACATGGAAAAAATTAAAATGTAAATTATACAATGTAAAAAATATGCCCTTTAACCCCTTACACTCAGGAACGTCTATGTATTGTTCAGTAAATTAGTAAATGCTAGGAATAAAACTCTGAGAACCAAACTGTGGACCTAAATATGAATCCTTAGGGTTTAAACAGGTAAACTGATGATGGTTTGATGACTTGTCACTTACTGTCTCCCAGCAGCTCCTCTCCCATCAGGCCGTCCTGTCGATTGCCCAGGACAAAGGCGAGGAAGGACAGGATGAGGGCATCCATGATACCCATAATGGCCAGGATGTAGGCCCAGCGCACTGAGCACGCTCCAATGGTGTACTTATCCGTCTGTTCTCCACACATTCGCTTTACTTCATCTGCATCCCAACCATCAGGGTAGATCAGACAGCCCAGCACCAGACATGTGCCTGAAACACACACAGATCAAGTTTTGTAAATACATCAGAGCTTGAGACAAATAGTTGATAGTAGTAGATTAGATCAGATAGCCCAACACACACACACACGAACACTTTCTCAGAAATTCCTCCACCAGTGGGTTACTTTTTAATCACAGAACTGCTGTTGGGTATTTATTTGGGGGATGGTCCTATAAAAACCACACCAACACTGCTGTGTCTGCTATGCTCATACCAGCACCACACACACCAGCCCCGTGTTCCATCCTGTGGAAGTACAATGTAGGACTTTCTTATAAAGTGACAAGTGAGTGGAAGTTGACGGTGGAGCTGAGGGGCACTGACATCTCAGAGAGCCCTTGTGTCTTACTTTTGTGGTTCTCCCTTTTAGCTATGCTGTAATAGCCAGGCCTGACAGAGTCACTGCTGTACCTTATAAACACTGTTAATAATACTGTTTTCAGTCACTCCAAACAGAACTATGTGTGTGTTTCTTTAATGAACTGTACAGCTGTCCATCCTGTGCAGTCTGATGCTGAACAACTGCCCATTCTGTGCCGTTTGATGTTGTCACTTCATCTGCTTTGACCAGGAGCACATTGACCTGCATTCTGGTCCAGTTTACCCACCAGGGAGCTTCCTGCAGACCGATAATATGCGGGACGTTTGCCCTGTTGCTTGCTTAATTAATCCTGCTTGCTTTCTTAGTTCCAGATGTTTTTTGTTCTCCTGCCTTCACAAACAATTCAGTCATTTCTTCTCCTGCCTTACAAAATACTGAGCTGGTTCTCATTGCTATTCTGATGGGGCTCTAACAGTTTTCTCTATATTCAATGATGCATATTGTTGTAAATCTCTTTCTTTTTGTACAGCTTTTGTGCTTGTTTTGTTCTCTGGTGTCGAGAGGAGGATGGGTTTCTCTTTTTTTAAGGTTTTTTAAACCTGAGGTTTTTTTCCTCTTGATCTGAGGGAGCTTTTCCTTCTCCCTGTTCCCCCTGGTTTAATCATTAGGGGCTTGGACCTGGTTTTCCTGTAAAGCTGCCTTGTGTTGTAAAAGGTGCTATATAAATAAACCTTGACTATATCTACATTTACAGCGAGATATTCATTCAATCTAATGAGAAACTGAGCACGCAAAGTTTATGTTTATTGGTCATAAGGCAGGAAACACCATGGACAGAGGGCAGACACTGATACATAGACATTTACACCCAGGGAGAACATGCAAACTCCAGACAGAACTGACCCTGATTGCCAGACAGGAAGTCCAGGTCCAGCCAGAAACCGACACCCTCATTTCTGTGAGGTGACAGTGCTACCCGCTGCACCACCGTGATGCCCCAATAACTACATTTAGTGTGAATTATTGATTCAACTGAACGATGAACTGTAGCTCACAACTCAGCTGTTGTACCAGCACACAGAATTTTTATCAGCAATCTATTAAGCTTGTCCAACCTCACCACAGCAGTTAAAATAGACCACATCTGTGCTCCGAACATGAAAAGGAGACTTGGTGAATGAGCTAAACAGTGTTAAAATAGAGGGAATATTAAATCGTGCAAAAATGTGTCCTCCAGGTCTGCAGTTCAGCTATTGTGACCTAAAACCTCACAGTGAGATACAGCATGTGTCGGATTGGCGTAATAAACATGTCGCTAGTTTAATGGAGGTCAAAAAGCCAAAAGTGAGGCAGTAGAGAAAGAACGTAACTGCATACATGGCAGTTCAGAAGGGTCAGCAGTGAAATAGAAGACCGCTAAATTGAATGAGGAGAAAGAGGGCATGAGGTCAGTGTACATCAGGACCTCCTAAACTGACCACTAAACACACACTCAGCACACTCCAGTCCGCAGACAGCACTTTATTAACACTTTTAGGTCCATCATGTATCATCCATCATCCATCATATATATATATATATATATATATATATATATATATATATATATATATATATATATATATATATATATATATATATATATATATGCGCTGTATCATCTTTTTTACAATGTGTACAATTATTTCTCATTGGTCACTGAAACAGGTTGAGAAATGTGCAAATGCTTAACTTCACATTAGTCTTTACAATTAGATTAGGGCATGTACTGACATTAACAGTCTTGTTTAAAGTAAATAAAATATATATGAAAATACATGTTAGTGAAAAACTGTTAAATGAATAACATAAGAAGAGGCAATTGTGGGTGTAAACACATGTAAAAGGACCTACGAGGGTTGGATCCCCAGATATTCAATATTACACCAGCAAATATCTTCAACACTGCAGAGCTTTTACCAGCAGGATAAAGAACAGAGCTTTGTTGAGATAAAAGGGTGTAAAACATAGCTAGCTCATGTAACTCTCTAAATGATTTGGCTGGATTTAATTTCAACTTTGTAAGGAACAATCCAGCGCGTCATGTAAACTATTTTTTACAACAATTCCGTCATGAATGGAAAATGTAGTAGTACTATTTGCAGTCTAAGCTTGTGTAGACTTGTGTATGGCTCTTGTTTGTTAATGCTTCACAGGGGAGAGATTATTTGTTTCACTCCTACATTGTTGGTCCACTTTATAGATGTAAATTAGCTGATTGTTTTGGTCATCCTCTTGTCCTGGTCACAGGACACTGTTGGCTAGACATTTGGCTAGTGTTTGGTGGACTATTAAGTTTGTTTGTTTGAATTTTTTTTGCAAATTTATTGAAAGTAAAAAAAATCATATGTACATATGTATTCAAAGCCTTTGCTCAATACTTTGTTGAAGCACCTTTTGCAGCAATTACAGCACCAAGTCTTTCTGAGTATAATGCTACAAGCTTGGTATACCTATATTTGGGCAGTTTCTCCCGTTCTTCTTTGCAGAACCTCTCAAGCTCCATCAGTTTGAATGTGGAGTGTCAGTGCACAGATATTTTCAGGTCTCTCCAGAGATGTTCTATCAGGTTCAAGAGCTCTGGCTTGGCCACTCAAGAACATTCACAGAGTTATCCCGAAGCCTTCCTTTGTTATCTTGGCTGTGTACTTAGGGTCGTTGTTCTACTGGAAGATGAACCTTCGCCCCAGTCTGAGGTCCAGGACGCTCTGGAGCAGGTCTCTGAACATTGCTGCATTCATCTTTCCCTCGACACTGACTAGTCTACCAGTTCATGCTGCAGAAAAATAACCCCACAGCATGAGGCTGCCACCACCATGCTTCACTGTAGGGATGGTATTGGCCAGGTGATGAGCGGTGCCTGGTTTCCTCCAGACATGACGCTTGGCATTAAGACCAGAGTTCAATCTTTGTTTCATCAGACCAGAGAATTTTGTTTCTCATGGTATGAGAACTCCAAGTGGTCTTGTATCTTTTACTGAGGATTCTGGCCGCTCTACCATACAGGCCTGATTGCAGAAATGGGTGTTCCTCTGGAAGGTTATTCTCTCTCCACAGAACAATGCTTAAGCTCTGTCAGAGTGACCCTTGGGTTCTTGGTCACATCCCTTGGTCACGGCCCTTCTAGCCGATCACTTAGATTACCACAGGATTATCACTGGATTTACCACAGGTGGACTCCAATCAAGTTGTTGAAACAACTGAATGATGATCAGTGAAACCAGGAGCACCTGAGCTCAATTTTGAGTGTCATGGCAAAGGCTATTTTATATTTTGAATACATTTTCAAAAATTTCAAACAAACCTTTTTTCGCTTTGTTATTTTGTGATATTGTGGGTAGAATGAATTAATTACATTTTTATACGTTTTAAAATCACACGTCAGAAGTGATGTGTTTATATTGCCAGCATCAGCAGGTGTCAGAGCTTTATGCACATGGAGAGAGATTGTTTATAGGTCTGCTAAAGGCTACTGCAGCTCTGCAGTACTGAAACAGCAGTCAGAGAGCGTGAATAAACAGAGAGAAAGAAAGAGGGGAAGAGGAGAGGGAAAGAAACTGCAAAAAAAGAAAGGGGTGTAAAGAGAGAAAGAATTGTGGGGGAGGTGAAGTAGAAAGAAAGAAAGAGAGAGAGAGAGAGAGAGAGAGAGAGAGAGAAAGAAAGAGCGAGAGAATGACATTCAAGTGATATCAGCCCACATATGGCTGCCAAGGGAATTAAGAGCATGATAATCCCCCCAAACACACACAGTGACTTCACGATGATTATTGGAGAAGGAGGGGGGGTGAGAGAGAGAGGAAGAGAGAGAGAGAGAGAGAGAGAGAGAGAGATGTTAAGATGTAAAGCGACAAAGGAAGGAAAAAGAAAAATGTATGGGTAGAGCAGGGAGAGCAGGACAGATGAAAAGACAAAAGATTGAGGAGGAATCAAAAATATAGTGTGATGAATGAAAGAAAAGCAGACTGATGGGTTTAAAGATGAGATGATTTATGGAAATGAGATATAGATAGAGGGATGGAAACAGGCAGAAGGAAGGTGTAGTGACAGAGAGAAAGAAGAAAAGATTTAAAACGAGTGAGAAAAAAGACAGGGGCTAGGTCGAAAGGAAAATAAGTTACAGAGAAAGGGATAAATGAAGGGAAGATGTTAAAAAAGGAGCTGTAGAGGGAGTAGCTAGTGACTCAGGCCCCCCACTTTGCTTTTGCAATTGCGCATGTAACTAGTGTGGGTGACTCAAAAGACAAGCTTATAAAGACATTACTCAGAAACTACAGCATTAATCATAACCGTAACATTAATGATATGAGTACTTATGATATACTGCTCCTCAGCCTGCAGCACAACAAACTCATTATCAATTAATAATAAAGCCCTGAGCAACCAGTGAATCATCACTAAATCCAAATTATACCAACCCAGCGTCATCCAGCCTACACCTGCCTGTACTTCCACTCACTGGCCACTTTATTAGAAACACCTGCCTGTACTTCCACTCACTGGCCACTTTATTAGAAACACCTACCTTGTACTTCCACTCACTGGCCACTTTATTAGAAACACCTACCTTGTACATCCACTCACTGGCCACTTTATTAGAAACACCTACCTTGTACATCCACTCACTGGCCACTTTATTAGAAACACCTACCTTGTACATCCATTCACTGGCCACTTTATTAGAAACACCTACCTTGTACTTCCACTCACTGGCCACTTTATTAGAAACACCTACCTTGTACATCCACTCACTGGCCACTTTATTAGAAACACCTACCTTGTACATCCATTCACTGGCCACATCATTAGAAACACCTACCAATGACTTAAAAGTTTGACATCAGCTCTTCTATCAATCAAATGCTGTGGGTGGGGCGTTGGGAGGGATGTTTTAGTGTGGGTTCTCAGAGGAAGTGAGAACTTTGGCTGTACTGACATGTTAGAAAAACACCTGCTAGTGACATTTTGACACTTGCCAACCGGGCCAAAAAGAATTTTGTGCAAAGTGATTCTCATGTCCTTGTAATACTAATAGGTTCTCTTAGTCAGTTAAGAATCACTTCCACACAAAACATCAGCTCGTTAACAGCCACTGTAACTGGTGTGTTAAAGCAGGGAAAGTACTGAAATATGTAGGTAGTGTTAATTCATATTAATGAAGTAGTTAATGTCTTAGCGCCTGGTCTATCTTAGATGTTGATGCCCCAAAATGTAAGTTTAAGTTTGAACAAGAAGATAATGAATGCAGGTAGTATTTTTGATTGATAGTATTATTTAAGCTAGTGAAATATCCTCCCTGAAGTTGTATGTATGGAGCTAATCATTTTTAAGTCTGGAAAAGCATACTTTAACTCATTAGCTATGAGGCTAACAAAGCTGATAAGTAATGACACTGATGTTGCATGACACACTGCTGTCTATAAAAATACACAAAATGCAGGCTTCAGGATGTTTGCTGTTATTTTATTGTTTGATTTAGTATCTCAAAATAATTTTTTTCAGCTATGTTACTTGGCATCAGGGTATAATATCTTACAACACAAAACTATATTCTAAATAATAGGACAAATGTATGACAATTTCTTAAAATTGAGACATATTCTTAAAAATATTCTAAAAAAGCCATATTTTAACATTTTCTTATAAACCAAGAAAGTCACTGCCAAAAAATGCTTAAAATGGTTTAGAAATTAAGCAATTGATTTTCTATACTAAATTATAAAGTTTTAAAAATATGTCAATATTTTGACATAATCTGTAATTATTTTGAGATTCAATGTCAGCATTTTAAAAAAATATTATTTTAAGATTTTAGGAAAATAAGTAATTATTACAGAGTACATCGGAGGCAGTACATTGAACTTTTGACTTACTGCTTACACAGAACAAGAATAACAAAAATAAGTGATTTTCTCCTCCTCGCCCTGAGCGAGGGATGACGCAGTTTGCACAGTGTTAATTGGTGGGAGGTGTGCGTGCTAGCAAAACTAAAAAACTAATTTCAGACACCAAACGTGTTTTTGCCGCATGTGATAAATCAAAATAGAGCTGGGACTCTGCGGGAGGATTTGTGCTGCGCACCACAAATGTACAGAACGCATCTTTCACTCACATCTAACAGCATCTCTGCCTCTACCTATTTATAGCCTATTGCAGTCATAGATCTGAGAGGTGATTTCTGCTGAAACTGACCCAGTTGCAGTGTGTGGCAGCTTTTACCGAGATCAAAACCCCTCACAAATATGATCACACTCATGTGAATCATTAGCAAAGTGTCTCCGCTACCATTCGTATTCAGTATATACAAGAAACACACAACTTTATCCTCCCATGTCTTTCAAAAGGATTTAGTATCTCATCTCTGGTTGCAAGTGCAAATCTTTCCCGAAGACTCTCAGAAAAAAGGTCAATCCTTTCTTATAGTAAAGTGTGCAGACTCCATTCGTGGATGCTCCATTGCCTTGCGCAGGCAGTCATCTGCACTTAATTGTCATTTTGAGCCACTGTACACAAGCCCACCCACCTGCCTTCTTCAGTAGCATCACAAAGGTGTACTAGACATCTTAGGTGCATGCACTCAATAGCCACACGCAGTTCAACCTAGCAGAAACACAGCTAAAACGCTCAAACCAGCACCATGTCCGTGTCCCTGCTGTGCTGAGCATGATCCACCACCCATACTAAAACCACTGTGGTCAGAAATTGACCAGGTGATGAATGTGATAGAGGTGGTGTGACAAAGTGAGCAACAACAGATTAACTACACACTGTGAGTATACACATATATAAATGACTCTACTTAATTGATTCAATGACAGAGGCACTGTACCAGCTTAAACCAGTACAGACCAGCTTCCCAGCTGGCACACCACCAACCTTCAACGTTGAAATATGGTTGAAATAATGTCTGTTGTTCTTTCAATGTTATAACAATGTTGAAACAACATTTAATGTTAAATAGTTGTGCAAATGTTAAAGTTTTAATGTTAAATCAGCATAATGGCTTCACCATTCTGCACGTACAGAGTGAATAAAACAGTAAAGGTGTTAATTTTTCATCATAGTGTAGAGTTTGTTTCATCTCCCATACAATTTTGAGCATCCCAAATGCGAGCTATGGTTTATTCAAGGTTGAAAGATGGATGCTGAGACAACGTTGCCATATCAACAGTGATTCACTTTTCAAAATAAACACCAAATCCAAAGTTGATTCAACCAGAACATTATTGTTGATTCAACGTGAAATGACAGCTGGGTTATATCAACATGGAATGCATGCTGGTCTATGCTGTTGTCTTCAGTAGGAATGACTAGCAAACAATTTTAAATCACTGTATGCACATAAAAAAATCTGAACATCAAAACACATAAAGGTTTACATAATTGCAGAAAGTATGTGTGTACTGACAGTTCTACACAAGGGTACACACTGACTGTCAGACTTTGGGACACATTTTCTTCAAAGCAATCTAACTGCTTGCCATGTTGCAACGAGAGGCAGGGATGCCTCTGGCAGCTAGTTAGTCTGCTAGCTTAAGATTTGCTTTCTTATTATCATTACACGGTGAATAATGAACCATCCAGTACACATACTGTAACACTGCGAGAAACGAGGTAGGCGGATATACACGCAAATGTCTTTTATTTGATTCCATATTGAACAAATAGGCATAATCAGACAGACGGGAAGCAACGTTACCGGTACAAACACACATACACAATTCTCGACCCCGAAGGGAGTGAGAGGGACCAATAGAAAAGCTCCAACATTACTTGTTATAAAGCGCTTTTTACATTTTTACAACTTGCATTCTCCTGTGAAGTAACTATTTTGGAGATACATGTTTTTCTTTGGACAGTGACAATTTATTGCTATATTTTGCCACACACACACATACACACACACACATACACAAACACACACACACAAACACACACACACACACAAATGTTTGTCTTACTATATTAGTGAGGTCATCCATAGGTTTCTGTTGATCTTTGTTGTCCTATAACTAAATAATACTACACCTACACCTAAACCTAACCCTAAACTTAACCTAAGTACCCCAAAGACTAATTTTCTGCTCTATTATATATATTTTTTAAAACCAGCAAAATGTCCTCACTTTACCAAAAAAACAAGCCTGTACTATACTAGTGAGTCCTCACAAATATACCGTTACAAGAACACACACACACACACACACATACACACACACACACATACACACACACGCACACACACACACACACACACACACACATACGCACACACACACACACACATACACACACACACACACACATACACACACACACACCACACACACACACACACACACACACACACACACACATACACACACATACACACACACACATACACACACACACACACACACATACACACACACACACACACACACACACACAGATCATATCTCCAGTGTACTGGCTTTTTGTATGTAGCTGAATGGATTAGCTACGAGCATGCTATCCCACACCACAGGAACACATGAATCTGTATTTGTGAGCTGCTCATTCTCCTTCACTAAGGTTGTTTCACTTGTCATTGCGGCTGATAAGGTCTTTACATCTTGGCTGATGAAGAGAGAGCGTGAGAGACAGACAAAGAAAAAAAGAGAGCAAGTGCCAAAGAAGATAAGAGAGAAAGAGAGAATAATAAATGAAGAAAGAAAGACTAATGCAAGGTTGACAGACTCAACATGGAGTCTATCATGCGTCTTCTGTGTTTTTCTTTTCTCTCGTTATTTTACCTCTAATTCACATTCTCTCCCTCCCTCTTATCCGCCCTCTCTCTGTAGACTTCCTGTGTTGTTAATCTCTAAATGTGGTGTTGCAGGGAGGAATCATTATTTCAGTGTGTGTATTATCTCCTGAGATGACATTGTTAAAGACAGAGTGTTATTTTCCCTGCTGAGAGAGAAGAGAGAGGGATGAAGGGAATGAAAATGTGCCGAATGCAAACACGTAACTAACGCTGAATCTCGATGCCCGGTCTTCACACACATAACAAAGAAAGTTTTGTCTATACACAAAAGCAACAGCTCAGTGTAATTTACACAGTCAAACACCCTCCCAAACCCACCCCCCCAGGCCCACCACACAACCCCTACAGCCCCACCGCTTAGGTCTTAGGGTAAGGTGGAAGTGCTGATGCAATGCCTCCTTTGAGATAACTCAAAGCTAAATTACTTTACATAAACATTTCTTTTCCTACAACTGGGATTTTCAAAGCTGCAACTCATGGCCACACAAATGACAACAAAATCAATGATTTATATGATTTTTTCTGATTGACCTTTGAAAAAGCTGCCAAATAAGAAGCTGACTTTAACCTTTAAGCGAGGACTGTTGCAAATGAAGATCTGGTTCAATTAGACCGGTTTATGTAAAGTTACTGTGTAACTTAGTTTTGGGAGCTGGACCACGCCCCGAGTACCTCTACCGACTATATATACACCCCCATTCTCTCCATTCCCGTGGTGAACAACATCTCTCCATATTTTATTCGTATTCCAAAGACTGGGGGGGGGGGCACATAAGCAAATCTATTTGAGATAGTGGTTTGAGAAAAGAGTGATGATTGGGAAATGCATTCAGCAACCTAATGGAAGCATAAATACACTTTAATGACTTGTTAGCTACAGTACCCTTATAGTTCCATCAAACTTTAGACACCAAACACAGGCTGGTCGACTACATTTGGGATAAAAGAGAAAAACTGTACATCTTTCATCTGCGGTCACAAGAAGTCACATTATCTTATTGATTGTGTTAGCAATATTGCTGGACAATCTCATCATGCTCTGTGTTCCCAACATGCTGGTAGTTATAAAATTGATCATTAGATTTACTCCCTTAACGCTCAGAGCTTTATTATAGCAGGCAGTGGAAGGCTTTATTAACTCTTCATCATGTTTATAGGGAAAGGTGACCACTCTGCTCACATTAGCTCGAAATCCTTTGGGCTTATTGCACATGCATAGTTACAGTGTTAACTGGCTTCACCATTTAGTTTTGATCACAGATATTAATATACAAATCCAATTAAAAAAAAAACAGGGTCTGTAGCTAAAATACAGATGAAATAACAAATGTATTGATTTGTCTTTGACCTTTTTTAACCATTTGATGCACAAACTAAGCAAACCCTTTTCGATGCACAACATCAAACTTGCCCTGTATCTATTTTCTATGTTATTTTATGTATTGTTTAGTATCTCTTTGGTATATTCAGTTTATTTCATTATTTAATGTTCCAAGTGTTCATTAAAAATCTTGTTTTTGACCATAAGCCATTAGTTTAATTTGTATGTATTTATTTTAGGAACAAAAATATTTGTTTTAAATATGTTCCTGACTGTTAATGTTTACAAATGTCAATAATTTATATTAAAAAATCCATAGTTGAACACATAAGGGTTAATTTTGACCCATGCAGTGCATTAGAAGGGCAGTGATACAAAACAAATTACTAAAAAGGGAAAATAAAATAATAAGAAACAAGTAAATTGATGAATTAATGAAAGTTTGAATGGTGAAATTAATTTCATGAAAAGATAAAATAAAAAAGAAAAGAAAAGAAAATATGGGCAATGATAAAAAAATGTTATTAAAAAGGGAAAAATGTGAATAATAAACAAGTAAACTGTTGAATTAATGGAAGCTTGCATGGTAAAAATAATTTATTGCAAAGATAAAAATAAAAACTAAAATAAAGTTTGAGCATCAAAGAGTTAAAATTAAACAAGTCAACTATTTTTTATGTTTTAGTAATGAAACTGATGCTTGCAAAATCTTTCAAAAAACAGGTGAAATGGATGGGTTTAAAAGGAGCATCCAGGAAGCTCCTTCCTGAGTAAGTGACTCACCACAAAAAATGCATCGACAGTACAAGAACAGTGTTTCTCACCAAGCAATTGCATGGACCTTTAATTTAATTAGTATTTAACCCCCCTGGTGCACTCTATCATCAATTTCATAGATTCCTCTGGGAAATGTGCAGAAAGGACAAGGCCAAAGGCCAGTACTGAATTCCTGTGACCTTTGATTCTTCAGTGTGCACTGCATTAAAAAGAGCTTCAGTAATAAATATAAGTACATAGCCTCAGGAATACTGTGTAAAACTCAGTCACTGCATCTACAAATGCAAGTAAAAACTGTACTACCCAAAGTGAATGCCACACATGTAAGATTTTAGTCCTATTTACTATTGATTTTGATATTGACGTGTTGAACTTCTGTGTGTTCTGGAAAAATCACTTTCAGTTCAGTCTACAGTGAAGAAAGAGTATTACATATGTTTGCAAGGTTAAGCTTTACAGGATAATAGCAGAATGATATTGTAAGATACAGCTTTTTCCCTATCCCTATCGATAGCAGTGTGATGTAATACTTGAGAGTTCAAGTATTACATCAGATTAATGCTACTTTAATGATAAACAACATCCACAAACTCCGCCTACTTCTCTGAACTAATGCTCATTTGAGATGGACTGAATCAGAGAGGAAACATACTGTGATCTGACGAGTACATTGCCATCTAGATGATGTCTTTTTCTGGGATGTCCCTGCTCGATTCAGCAAGACAATGGCACAGTCTGTGTGTAGCTACATAGTTGAGTGATGAATACGGAATGTTGTGCAAATGAAAAATGGTGCAACACAGTGATCAATAGTTTCTAACATGTTGGAACAAATGTGTATGTAAAGTACTGATCACTGAGGAGACATCTGTCTGACATAAATATTTCTTAGACAGACTAAACAATTAAGCATGAATCTGTGTATAAAATACTAAAATAAAAGTATGCTTACATTTACTGGCAAATAAGACACTGTAGTTAACATATTTCACGTCTTTCTTCAGGACCCCTAGCGGCCATTCTGCTGGTGGAATGGAAATCGGCTATAATAAAATGATAAATTAACTCTGTTATTAAAGTAACTAGGACACTGCTGGCTTCCTGTGTGATAAATATGACTCTGTGGTGGGCTGCTAGCAAGCAACAAGGGCCAAAAGGAGTGGGATGAGAATATTAAAAAACAGTTCAAACCTTTTCGCAATAAAAACAGTTTTATAAAATGTTGACTCTCTTGCTCTTATTTACATTTTACTGATTGTTGTTGCACTTGTTTAAGATGTAAACAATGTGATCATTTGATTATGTTAATTATGTTAATTATATCTGAGTTAATTTCTTTTCTGCTGGTGGAATAGTCACCTGGGGGGTCCAGAAAGAGGTTTCAGGGCCATTGCCAATTTCTCTGAATGGACTGCTGCAAAGATGAAAATCCAATTTGTATGTTCTGGTAAAGTAACTAGTGATTTAGATGAAACACTATGTAACATCCCATACAGTGACTAACATACAGATGTAGGCCTAATTACCTACCACTGCATATCCCACAGCTTTCACGCATGACTAAGGACTCGCCACTGAAACGCAACATGATGTGTAACATCTGTTGGTGTCTGTTTGAATGAAAGAGAAACCCCTAATAGAAATGCTACTATTACTCAAAAGGAAAGAAGCATATGTTAAATATTACATAGACTGCTGGAGGTACTGCAGAATTTTATACCCAGACTACGACTGTTCATCCTTTGAAAAAGTAGAGTTCAGTAAATAAAACTGACTTACTGCCAACATCGTTGTTTCCTCCTTCAGATATAAATCCTGTGTTTCTAAAATCCAGGACAGTTATGTAACAGCCCAGCAGAAACAACGATAACGAAGCAACAGCAATGGTGGAATATATGTACAGAAATCTACCTTTTGAGGCTGTGAAGAGGACACCGGCACTTTCGATGTCAGAGAGCATGGATTGTGTTTATTTTCAAATGAGGCTATAATTGGCTTCCTACTCACCAGCTTCCTAATTGAATGATCTGTTCCATTTTATACTCTACAGCTTGCTTAGGTTCCAGGTTAAGTAGCTGTGGGACCATTAAAAGTAAAACTAAAATTTTGCAACACAAACTGGTTGGTAATAGGATGCCAGACAACTTTAATTCAGATTTCTGTCTCAACTGTCTCAGATCTCAGATGATATTGAGGTTTTACAGCACAGAGAGAGGTACAGATGCTGTTAAAACAGGACTCATCAAAATATTCATGAGCCCACTGTAAAAGACAAACAGCTCGTTGTATTCTAGGGCCAAATCACTGGTTAGTAAAAGGGCGTGTAAAACTGTGTTTGGTCAATGTTCACCTCACTAAAAGTCACATACCTTTTATGTAGAACATAAGTGAACAATTTAAATTACTTTTAAATTAAAAAAGGCACCTTTAAGAATGACCAAAGCACTGCATTTATGGATGGAGTTTGTATGTGTTTGTATTAACAAGTAATCCTCTGTTATACGCTGATGTGAAAGGCGCAGTGGAAAAAAAGGGTGGGTTGGTGGAAAAATATGGAGACTCCTGAGGATAAGGTGAAAACAGTGATTTTAATGTATAATGAACAAAACAGAAATATATAAACAAAAAAAATGGAATCTAATATAAAATTTTCTGACATGCATTCAGTCCAGACAATATGAGTCCCTGGTCGCAAGACCATAGAACTATTACATTTGACTAGCTTTTCTACAGAATCTCAGCTTGAGGTCAGAACTCTCAAGCTAGCTTTTTCGAGTACTAGGTTTCTCTCCATCTTGTAGGACAGGCCCACCCCTGGTTGAAACAATTGCAATCTATGGGGGGACTATCCTACAAGGATGGGTTTACACTTTAAACAGGAATAAAGAGCAACAACAACAACCATAACATAACATAACATAAGGTCTTAAAAACAGAAATAATGCGCACATACATCTTCCAATCCTCCTCTTACCCTTGACATCCCCGCCCTCTTAAGGGTAAGTATTACCAGTCACGCTCCTATACTCTCTGGTGACATCTCTTGCCTCATCACAGAATGTTACTCTTGTTTTACTTCATCAGTCCACAGTATTTGTTTAGGAAATGGCAACAATATCATAGCGCATACTTCAGACGTGAACTTTTGAGGTGAGATTACAGGTAATATGTCCTTTTCCCGATGATTCTTCCATGCGGATAATACTTGTACAAGAGACCCCATTCCTGTGCCAGCAAAGCATTCCTGCAGTTCCTATGCATTTCTGGCAAGTTTTCCGGATCTTGTCTTGACTTTCACAGTTTTCCAATAACTGCCTTTATTAATAACATTTTGGACAGAGGAAACTGTTAGCTGGAAGCGCTGTGACATCATTGTACAGTCTTGCTCTGCCTTGGGCATCAATTAGCTTGATTTTCAGATCCTCATCCAGTTGATTAAGGAGCCCATTGTGGTTGAGTGTTAGATAATTTATAACACTCTGAAATTATCATCAGTGGACAAATCTTAGCAGCAGTTCTTGACCAGCATATCAAGTCTTAAAGAGCCAGTAAAGACCTAATAAGACCTACAACCTACTGCTTCTGTCTTTCTTTGTCTACCTTTTGTGACCCCTCCCCTTCTCAGGTGTTCCTTGTCCATGGTGTGTATGTATACCCCTCTGTCTGCTCCTAGCGTGGCCAGGGATTGTTTGTATACTGTAGTAGTTCTTGTGTACGTACTGGGCAAACTCAAACTTCAGTAAACACACTCAGCTTTTGTATCCACCAGCCTCGCCTGGTCCTTACAGCTCCCTTACGCTCCTTGTGTTATGTGTCAGTTTATCGCCACAGGAAAAAAAACTATACTTTAATCAAATAACCATACAAGCAAGTATGTTTAAGATTAAATAACACAAGACAGTATGAGCCAAGTATGTAATGATTTAACGATGGGGTTTACACAGTGCTGATTGGTAGACTATATCCTTCCATTACATGCAAACGCTACATTAGTCTCATAACTCCACTGACTACATGCTTTTACTGTTAAGCAGAGTTATGACAGTAATAACAGTATGAGGTTCGGAAAACCCTGCTATTTAATTAAAATCAACAACAAAATAAGGGAATCCTGTCTATTTGCATCTATGCTTGGTCTAGCTGTGCACATACGGAAGTCCGTAACTCCCACCATGCCCTAGTGGCAGAAGAGGTGATTGGGAACAGGTGTTCCGATTAATTAGTGCCCTCTGCTAGTGTACCTGCTGAGGCTTAGAGCAATGCGGCCATGTGTGCCAAACCAGAACTGAGAGAACAAGACTAAAACACACTCCTCTCACTGCAACACACACATCAACAGCATTTTTCTTGTTTGCTCTAATTTGACACTAAAGAAAGATTTTTTTTTTCTATTTTAAAAGCAGCGCCTTCTGTTAGAGCTATATGAGTGGACAAAATAACTTCTGTTAATTCAGTAAGATTATTTTCAATGTATGAGCGCAGAGTGATTTCCATAGAGTTTTTATTTTCTTTCCCAACATCCAGCCATGTTCCAAACCAGGAATGTATACATCATATATATCATATATACACTGAATGGTTCCTACTCCTCTGTGATTTTAGCCTCTCGCTTTCTTTCATACAGCTAATGGATTCTTGTTTCAGTTTCCACTTTGCAGTTGCTTTTGCTTGTTGATTTATCCACGGGTCCCGGCTGAGCACTGTCCAGTATAGTCTCCTGAAAGTGCTAAAGGTATTAAAGGTTGCGTAAAACAAATTTCACGTGTCTTTCATTCTAAAGTAAATACAGCTGTTCTTGTACTAAATCAAACAGACTGTCTGGACTGTGACAGCAGAATATCTCACAGCCCCATCATCACAATCTCTGTGGGGTGGGCTCCCAATACCAGACATTGTAATTGTGTTTTGTTTTTTTTTTTGCTTTTTTTGTGATGTCTCAGGATAAATACATTCAGACTGTACTGTTTTGAAGCTTAGTTATGTGTGGACTGGAAAGTGAATGATACCTTTCAAGCTTTAACATATTGCATCATGTTTCTATGATATGAACACTTTTAATTATCAGCTACGGGCATCTGCTCTGTAGCCGCCATCAACCTTCTATTGTTTGGATGCCTTTGTATGAATGAATGGAACAGAACGTGACCACAGCATGGCCTGCTGGGTCTCATACAAGCAAAAATATATGTGTCTGTGTGAGTCTGGCAGAGAGTGAAGTGATGTGAAAGTCATTTCCTACAGCAGGCGGAAGGCAATAGCTTTTGAATTGGGGGTCCCCAGGAGGGGGCTTTTTTGTACTTGCCAAGTGCTTGTAAGAGTATCGTTCATCACACACACATCCAATTGACCCTTAGAAATCTACAGTTATTGCTGCTTTGCTATATATTTAATTTTCTGCACCTTATTTAAATATAATTGCATAAATACACAGTTACACAATGATTAACACTGACATTGCACTTGCATTCTATGTTAATAATGTCAAGTCTGTATCTTTGTTTTTTTTTTTTTTCAAGGCTGCTGTGGAGGCAGAGGCACAAACAAATGTAAGAAAATGTAACAAGGATATTTTATTTGTTTAAACACCACAAATACATTTTTTTATAATAAGTGTTTTAGATCATTGAAATGTGTGTTTAAGTAACATACTCCACTCTGCAATTTACTCTGGCTGAATTATAGCAAGCAATTGCTATTGTGAAGCAAACAGGCCATTCACAGCATGAGCTACCAGGGCTAAAGTCCAGCTTCCACATGCTAGAGTTAGCTTTAACACACTGTTTCAACTATGACAGTCTTTATTCACTTCATTGCAGACAAGGGAAGATTTTTGAAGCTTCTTTTCACACATTCATCAAAAACACCTTGTAGATATCATAAGTTTATCAATTTTTCACATTTTTCAAGGCCTGAGTTTTGGGATTCTTAAACACAAACTCTTGGGAGCCAAAAATCAGTTTGATCTAAACCTAAATTAATCATAGTCTAAGTATCTAAATCTGGATCATTCACAAACTGAGTATCTGAACCTGATTTAGTTACAGGCCAAGTACCTAAACCTGGATTATTCACAGCCTGATTAATCATAGTCTGAGTATATAAACCTGGATTAATCACAATCTTAGTATATACACCTGTTGTAAATTAGTTAATCACATCTATGTTTGTAAAATGTGCTGCAGAGACCAGTTTCTTCATCAAGCCAATACAAATAGAATTAAAACTATACAGTCACACCTTTAAGATATGGAATATCATTTTTCCTTTTCACTTGAACATCTTGATACAGTATGGCCGGCCCTGCTAGAAGTTGTTAGGGTGACCCTGGCAGCCCCCGCAGTCTCTTGTTTTTTAATTAATTATATATATATGGAAGCTGATATTAGTATGTATTTAGGTTTTAAAAGATGTTTGATTCAATATAACATAGAACTGTTTTGAATGATATGTGTTTGTATCAATTCAAAGCCTGTTTGCACTAATGGGGCAGGCTGTAACAACAAAAATATTTTGTATTTGACACAAATATGCTCATTTGGTGAGTAAGCAGTAGATTTCTACACTATTGCTCATCGTATTATATAGAATAATATTATAAAGAATAATAATGAGAACCAGAGAAAATAGTGAAATAACTCACCTGCTACTCACAACTGTAACATGGATTGTCCTTATTTTTCTGCTTGTTTCAATAAGTAAGACATCATTAAAACAAATGAAGAGGTGTTTTAAGGCATGAACACCATGAGGGATCAATGGTGGTGGTGGTGGGGGGGAGAAGATAACTTTGGCTGCTGTTTCTGGGCTACTTTTTTAGAGCAGCTCATCTACATTCAGAGACGATCTCAATCAAAGTGTGTGTCTCAGTGTTTCATGAGTATGACAGCCCTTTGAGAGAGGAGACAGTTTCTTTTGAATGTTTTACAGATGTCCTCTTTTCTTGGTTGGTGTGAGTGTAGTGTTTGAAGAGTGCTGATGGGATTGTTTTAGTATTCCTCTGATGTGTGATGAAGGCAGAGGTGTTTTATCCTCCCAGCATGCTCCGCTCTGATCTAAGCCTGCTACCGCCACTGTCACCGCAATTAAAACATACAATGACACAGAGAATGGATGCTGCAAGCATACACACTCCCAACACAGTGCTTTTCAATTCTAGTCCTGATCCATGCACTGGAATTCTCTTAATGTAACCTGAGAGGGAATGATGCTCTTGCCACTTTTCGATGGTAGTGCTAAACTGCATGTCGTCCAATAAAATATACCAAGTAATCACATAGGAAAACACTATATTACATTAGAATAAAACTATTAAACACAAATACTGTTGTTGTAGACCACTAGTCAAGACCAGATTCAGGTTTCATTATGCATGATATACCTTAATACAATATAGATTGTTTGAATATATTTTGTAAAATCTATATTAAATAATGTATAGCCTAAAATCCTTATTCTTATTACATCAAAGCCCAAATCACCAACTGAAGTCAACAGAACACAAACCAAGCACCATACATCCACTTTTATTATTAAAGGGGACCTATTACACCAGTTTTCCTTTTACTTTAGTATGATTTGTAGTTTTTTGTGCATGTAAATGGTCTTAAAAGTCATAAAGCCCAAAACACACACCAGATGGAGAAACTCTGTCCCAAAGAAGCCATTTTTCTCAGCGGCCTAAACGGCCACGTTGAAATTTCCAGCCCTTTCCTCTGTTACCAAGTGTCTCACTTTTATGATTAACATTACAGCTCAGCAAACATTCTAATTTAAACAGTTTAATTTAAATGTATTAAATGCCAGGACAAGTTTGATGACTGAGGTTTGCTTTTTCAGTTTCACACTAGAGCTAACTAAGCATGGTGCTAAATCACCACACAGTTGCCTCAAGTTGTTAAATAACCTCATGTAGACTTGCTTATGTGGTTTCTGACACCTAAGAACACAGTGTTGTCTATAAACCTTGACAAAACTAAAACATCTTAAAGCCTGAACGTTGACTGATCTTTCACATAAAAGTAAAGAAGCAAACTTCAGACACCAAACATGTCTTGGCTGATCGACTACTTGTGAAACGACGAGGGGTAACTGGGTAAAAGTGGGAGTGCGGCTTAAACTGAGACCGCCTGCTGTGTGGTCTGCTCTTCAGGAGATGTGTGTGTTTCTGTCTATGCATGATCGGGGCCTAAGCTCATCTATACTATAGGTTACCATAGTGACACACACTCCCATCTTCGTGAGGCTAATAGGCGAACAGCGTGGACGCTGCACAACCCGGAGACGAGCTGGGAGGTGTGTGGTTTCCATGACAACTGCTGGCAAGTGAAATATTAGTGAGCTGCTGTGTGTGTGTGTGTGTGTGTGTGGTTGGCGGGGGAGGGGTTTGGGGGGCAAATCCAGCAGCAGCCACCATGGAGGTCACCCAGGCGCTTGTGTGTGTGTGTGAGTGAGCCACCGCACAAATAAACGTCAGCAAACAATGTGACCCGTGGACAATCTGCGTAGAGGTTGTTGGGACGTCTAATGCAGCCGGAGCTGAACCTTCACCAAAAATTCAAAGACCACAGCACACTGAGGGATCACAGAGACACTTGACTAGTTGAGTGTGGGACCAAGGAGGTATTAGCTTCTAAGTCCTATTGTTTGGAAAATACATTTCTTTATATCGCTGTCCAAAGAAAACCATGTAATATTTCATTTAAACTTGACAGCTGCTCTTTACATTGTGTAAAAAGATTTTTTAAAGTGTTTTCAGAGGCAGTTTTTCCTGCTTAGTTTCCATAAACAAACTGTATGCACTGGGGATTAAGCAGTACATTTTGAAAACTGTGTTAATATACTACATAGAAATCCTTTATTTACAACTAGACCTTTAAGTGCCTTTCATTCAACGACTGTTGTGTATTTCAGCTGAAAGTCTGTACTGCAGTAAAAGTACAGAGAACAGAGGCATGAAGGTGTAATGCACTGAAGGTTTAGAACATGCGGTACTTTTCTCCCTTTGAGACGCTTGTGTCTCCTGGGTTTTTCACACCTGGGGAGTCGACACTCACAGCAGGAGGATGTGTTTGATATTCTTGAGTTTGACTCCTATTAGTATTCCGCTTCTGTTCGTTGTCTTGGCACGACTTGTCTTTTAGTGTCAAAAAACAACACCTCTCTTCTCCGATAACAGGACGTGATGTCTGAGGCCTGACTGTCGCACAGAGTCTCTTAGCTGCAGCTACCATCAAATTAAGCAGCATGCAGCCCACTGCTGACACAGCTCCAGTGTCCTCAAGGTTAATGTCTTCATCTTGCCTTAAAATCCATTAGATGTCAATAAATAGCTTTTAATATTTCAAACGTTGTTCCTTAACCCAATAACATCAAGGTCTGTATGCTGCTCCAGTTCCATACTTTCATACACAAAAGTTTGTGGACACCTGCTCATCTAGTGCCTCTTCTGAAATCAAGGGTATGATATCAAGAACAGCAGAGAGTTTGTCCTCCCTTTGCTGCAGTAACTACAGTAGCTACTCCTCTGAGAAGGTATTATATTAGATATTGGAACATTGCTGAAATGATCTGATTGCATATAGCCACAAGAGCATTACTGTTGGATCATTAGTTCTGGATCACAAACTTCACTCCAGATCATCCCAAAGGTATTGGACAGAGCTTCATCACTTCATAGAACCCAGCCCAGTGCTGGGGTGGGCTTTAAACCTCTCTTGATGTTGTCTATCATCAGGAATGGTGACGTAGGTTCATATGCAGCTGTTTCAGAGTGCTCTATTGCATTTGCAATGCTTTTCTGTCTTTTTTGAACAGTCATTAAAGGGTTAATAACTGAAAATTATAAATGGACTGTCCTGTTTCTAAAATGTGATTGGCTGAGCCAAGTTCAAAACTGTTGCAAAATACCCAATATACATACATGACTGATCAGATATATACTGTATGTGCTCTGTGTTGAGTCAAACAACCATTTCAACCATTTCTAAGTCACTGTAACACATGGCCTTGAGTGGCTTATTGCTTTAATAAGCGCAAGGTTCAAGGAGTTAATTGCACTACCCTAATTCCACACTGCCTCTGTTTAATGTCCCTCTGCTAATCCTTCCTAAACTTGTCCTACTTGGAATGGGATCCCCCTTTAAGTCTTGGATTCTCCCTGTGGTTCTTTCTTATACTCTCAGGGAGTTTTTACTGACTCTTTTTTGCTGTATGTTTACATTAGGAGGCAACACTTAGCTTTTTGTCGTATTGAGGCTGTGTTTAGGGCTGCTTGTGTCATCAGTGGGTGTGTACACTGTCGAGTTTTAACAAGAAAATCTAAACATGTGCAAATGCAGAGTAAAATATGCATTGCTGTTTTATTTTAAATGTACACTGCTGTAATAAGTTCACAAGTTTTTGAGTTTCTCAGTATTTGTGTGATGGTATAGGAAATAAGAACAAAATGTTCTTCAGAGAGTGGAGGTTCGGACCCCCAGTCAGGTCTATTTATTGAAATAACCCTTTGTTACCATTTTATTTGAAAGCTAATACACTAAAAACTTTATGCACTGAATTGATACAAAAAGGATTTTCACATGAACAGAATCAAGTTTTCTTTCACTTTATGTATTCTAAGGTTACATTATATTTTGAGTGGTCTTTTGTAGATGAAGTAGAGAATTAGTGTAGCAGCAGTAGTGAAGCATCTGAATACACTGAATATATAGAGAAACATTTTCTTACATTAAGATGTATTACTGATATGTTACATGGAGAAGACTTAGTATGTTACTTTCAAACCTAATCATACCCTAAACCTAACCCTGACCCTGGGTCTAACCCTAATCTCAACCCAATTCCTAATCCTAACCCTGACCCTGGACCTAACCCTAATCTCTACCCAAAACCTTATCCTAACCCTGACTCTGGGTCTGACTCTAGCATCAACCCAATTCTTAATCCTAACTCTGACAGTGGCCCTAATCCTAGTCCTAACCTTAACCTCAATCCAGAACCTAAACCTAACTCTCATCCTAGCCCTAATCCCAACCATAACCTTAACCTCAACTCAAAACTTCATCCAGTCCCCCACTCTGGCCCTAGTCCTAACTCTAACCTCAACACAAATGTAGTCCATTTAAACTTTAAACTGCAGGGTGGTGTCAGCAGAATGTCTACAACAGCTTGTTAAGGATGCTGAGATGTATAATACCTGCGAGATGTTCAGTGATTTCTCATGTTAACATTAACAGACATGAACTTGGACTCTTCAAAAAAAGTGAAAAACAACAGATTAGTTATTGATATGTTAATGAGCATTTATTGATGAGTGTTTATTTTACCTAAAAGGAATTTCCAAATAAAATGCCTTCCAATACCTACATCTGTACTGGTCTTAATCCTAACCAGAATGCTGTTGACAATCAGTTTGAGTGTCAATTTAAGATTAATTCAAAATTAAGTGTGACCCCCCACGATCACTGCAAAATTGGGTATATTCTGATTGGTTATATGTACTGCATGGGGCAGCAAAGGTCAGTATATTATTGTATCTTTGTGGTCACTGGATTACCTAGAATGAACGAATGGCTGGTATTTGAAAAATGCTTCTCCATCCCAAAAAGAAAAGCGTGTTACTTTTGCTGTGGCTATGCCATCTCAGGCAATACTGTCACCTATAAATAGAGACGGGTTAGTAATAGAAGCCAGGTTCTTCCCACCTCTGTAGCAATGAAGACTCTGGTATTTCTATTGTTTTTGACTAATGTTGGGCTATGCAGGGCAGCAGATTTCTAGTAATGCATTCTATCAGAGCAGTGACATGCCTGCTAACAGCTTCTTCACTGGCTCACACAAACTCCATCCATTATTATGTATTGATTTAGTGGGCTGATTGAAATGAAAGGCGCTGTGTCGGTATCAACAGAGAGATATGCTGAGTTTCTGTCCTCTGCTTGATTCACTGAGGTTCTGTTACTGGGCTAAATTTATTAAAAGCATTTAGTGAACGTTAATATTGTGCATATTTTGCAGAATACTTTTATGCATGAATACTGAACATTGAGCAATAGTCACCAAATCACTGACTTTCATTTCATTTATGTACCAGTAAAAAATAAAAGGCACTAATGGTAAAAAGAACATCAGCCATGCTATGATAGCTAGTGGTTTAGGCTACATTAGCTTAACTACCTCAACCATACACTGCAATGTAACACCACTGCCCTCAATGCAACAGACTGGGGTTCAGTTCCCCACCCAGAAAAGCATAACACACACTATCAATAAAGGTCCATTGGCAAGATTTCTAATATTTCATTCACCTGCCTCTGTAATATGATTACATTGTATATTTTATGGATATGAGTATCAACCAAAAGGTCTTTCAATTAAATATTTAACCGAAAAGCTTTAGTTTGCCAAAAAAAAAAGAAAATTCTGTGCTACTACTACGACTACTAATTAAAAAAAGTATTATAATTATAAAATTACATTCTGTTATCAAAGTGAAAATGTTCAGTTTTACTTATGTTTACTGAATATTCAAATAATAAAACTAATAAACAATACATTAACATATTCTATGGTTGCAGCCCTGTAACTGTCTATAATGTGCCAAACCGGTGCTCAAGCAACTTGCTGTAGCTGCTCTTTTCACATCCATCATTTTTGGACTTCACATGAAACAAAGCATCTGTGCTGTTGCCAGAGCTCTGCTAGCTTCCCCTCAGTTTCCTGAGTTCGCCAGCACACAAGAGGAAGCTGCTCAGAATAATCACTCAGAGGCTCATAACCTTGCAGTGCCAGCTGAGCAGCTGCATTTAATATTCACACCTCCTTTTTCCAAAAAAGCCCTTCGTCATCACTTTTGCATTGGCCGCTCGCATGTTGCTCCCAAGGAGATTTCACTTGCACTCTCATTGACTATTGCTTATTGCTGCTGTTACTTCTCATACCTCTTTCAAAAAATAGCTTGCGACATGTTAGTCAGGTCTAAAATTGTAAAGCTCTTGGCAATTAATTCACAGAAATTCATCTCACTGTCATCAGTCAATCAATAATTGATTCAATAATTGAGTTTTTGGTTATTATGCAATTTACTGAAAGCACTGAGTAATTGTACTGCACTTAAATGGTTTGAGAAATACTGTTGCCTACAGTACAATTATGCATGATTGCATTAAACAGTTTGGCTCACACCTTAAGAGACAGCCCTGCTCCAAATAAATCAAAGATATTTTAATAATAACTGAGCTGTGCCTCAGGTTCTCAAAGATTGCTTGTGATTTTTGCTTCCAACCACAGCTTTGAAAGAACACATTTGTTGACCATATGTAGATCAATTTCAGGTTTCTATGTCCCTTAGCTTTATGGTTGAGGTGTGCTGAGAATATGAATGGAGGAAAGATGCAGACTCTGACGTCTGTGCTGAAGACACTTCATGCTGTAGAACTGGCCAGCAGAAGGCTGCAACCAATGAATTTTTCTAGAAGGACGACTGCTGCAAGCAGTTAGTACATGCAGATCAGGGCTTGGGCTTTGATCATGGATCGTGCTGAAGAACGCACTGCTCATCCACAGGGTGGGGTGTACCAAGGGTCCTGGAGATCAAACGCTGCAGGAATGACTGCCTCTGACTCCCGAAGAGGAATCAAAGAGCAAAGATTTCTTCACTTCTCTACACTCCACGTGTCCGCCAGTTGTCCTGGGCACATGTGCCTTTAGCCAACGTGCACCAAAATTCTGGAAGACTGTCACTCTAGTGCTTTACCTCCTGAATACCTAACTGTTTATAATAACCTACACCTGATTTTACTACATGTTTCTTGTTACCATGTGGTTTTACTCACCACAGAAGCTTCAAGTGTAAATTCTAATTAAAGAATGTCAAAAACTGGTAACTATGTTCAACTTCATTCATTTTTCCTCTCATTTATGGAGTCTGCAGACATTTGTATGACATAATTTGTAAAAAAAAAAAAAAAAAAGAAAGAAAAATAGCAAACTAGGTTCTTGTATTTGCAGGCGAGGAAGCAAGCATTGTGGCAGTTCTATAAGATGCTTTGAAACCTGGAATGCTGTAGTTGTGCTTTCTGTTTGGTCTCAGCATGATTGTCTTTGCAGATTGTTGTCACAGCAGGAGGTTTTCATCCCTCCCATTTCACTCTCCATTGATCACTAGCAGCTCAACACAGAGTCACACAACTAACACACAAAGAGTCAACAGGGAATCTGATAACATAGCTACAGGGGAAAATAATGTATTTGATTAATATCAGATATCTGATTTGATTTTGATGGCCATTTGGACACTATGGATAGTTATGCAAGGCATACTTAAATTTCATATATTATTATTATTATATTTCTTTTTTTATTGTTATTATTATTAATGGGGCTCAATAGAGTGATGTAGGTTGGACTCAACTGGCATCTACTGGTACAGACGATCAATTAAAAAGAGTAACAAATCAATCACACGTACGTCTATCACACACAAAGCTCTTGCATAATGGTCACTGTATAGTTGCCCACTGTATAGTTCCGTCTCCAAAAAAGGAGGAATAATCATTAATTACTCTCTTTCTGTCTCTCTGATGACTGATAAGAAATCCATGTCTTTCTAAACAAACACACATCACTAGCAGGGTTTTTCTTTGGCACTCATAATGTTTATTGCTCTTCTGCTTTGTGCTATATCTGTGCTTTGTTCTACAAACATTAAGAAGCTTTATTCTAAATGACAATGAAGAAATGGCAAAAAGACAATGTATTCATCACAAACGGCACAGGAGGCATTCAAGAAAGTGTTATTTATCAGGGGAAGAAACACAATCACTTACTCTCTGAGCAGCATTAGTGGGCATGTGTATGAGAGAGAGAGAGAGGGAGAGAGAGAGAGAAAGAAAGAGAGAGAGAGCAGCTAAGGACAGTCACATTTTTACAGTCAGTCTGCTGCCTCGCTCTTCTGAGACTTCTTTTACTCTGATTGGGAAACTCATGCTTCACACTAATTAAACACACTTCCTCTGCCCTTGTCTTTGTCCTTAATCAAAGACTTACTGCAAAAAAAAACATAATTCCAAGTTTAAAAGACATGGATGAAATAAGAGGAATGAAGGAAGAATGCCCTTCTGCCCCCACTTTATACCGCAGCCCATGCCTGCCACTTAATAGAGATTTAACTGGGCCTGAAATTAACGTCCAACCCGACTACAGCCTGAGAATTTTCTGCCTGAGTCTGAGCCAACCTTAGTCACTGCATCCCATTTTGATTTCAAACCTGAAAAAAACCTGACCTGAACCACCACCGTCTAACAAATTCATTTGTATACAGTTAATCTAATAAACTAGTCCTGTGCAGGTTTCAAATCATTTGAAGGAAGCTGACCGAGAAAACTAATATCCAGAACAATAAAACTAATATCAAAATATCGTATAGATAATTACAGTCTATTTATTGTTATCAAAATATAATGCATATAATGTGAAATAAATAAATTGACCCTAAATAAATAAAATTACTAACATGACAAATGTTTCAAAGTGTGGAATGCTGTAGTGTGTTTGGCCAATAAGGCAGCTTGTGTTTTTCTCTCTGAACCAAGCCTCGGTTCCTTGCTAGAACAGCTGTGTCCGCAGTGCTGGGTTTGAACATGAAGATTTAGGGTAAATCCCAGCCCCCCTGCAGTGGACTGCTGTGCTGTTGGCAGGCGAGCATGTAAACTTTTGATCAGCCGGAGCTCCGGTCCAAATTTCCGCGTCGGTTTGAGGACGAGTCCGCAGAGGGTTCTGGAAACCTCTGTTGTTATTTTCGCCTTGCAGTTCTCTCCTGCCTGTGCTGGGAAATCTGCAAGTGCTGCCTGTTTGGGCTTGATGCGCAACTGCTTTTCATTTTAGTCCGTCTCCTTTGGGAAGAGGGAGATTCAAAGTGATGCAAATTTACACTCAATGCACTCCGGCAGCACACAGCCAGGCGATTGTAAGAAACACGTTCACAACATTCTTTCGAAAAATTAACTCATCGTGCACACAATTTTCAGGATTTTGACTAAAGTGTATCAGGAGAGGCTTTTCTGTGTGTGTTCTCAAAGTCAAGAAGATCCACCACTTTTTATTGAACTAACTTTATTATTTATGTAAAATGTAATATTATCTGAAATTATTTAGTAACTACTACAAATTATCCAGTATCAACCTTAAAGTATTCAGGAACTAATGTGGGTTATTTACTTTAAATAATTCAGTATTCACTATAAATTATTTAACAACTATAAATTGTAAAAATACAATGCCTTTCAAATATGGCTTAATTGCAGAAATTGCAATGTTCAATAAAAATTGGAAAAACTTCTTGAAAAGGTTGGTTAAGCACGTAGCAAACATAGCAAATATGTTACCTGGCGCAACAACTAGTACAACAAAAGTCATAGCTTATCCAGCTAAAGGTGTAGTACGTTTCTAATTTTAAACCATGAAACCTATTGTGCTATCGAAACACTAGTCCTGTCCTTCAGACTGAATGTGTTTATGTAACATAAGACTTGTTGTTAAAAGCCATGTGGAGTCTGACAGGGTTCAGTCTGGGGTTTACTTTTGTAAAAACACTTCTAAAATAAAATGCTCGACTAAGGAGTCGACTTGGCTCAGAGCCCTGTGTACCAGATTTGGCAGACATCCTGCTGAGATTATAGGCTGATAATAAGGAGGTCTCTAATCACAAATCGAATAGAAAGTCAAGCAGCAATCAGCACCCAGTGCCCTGCCAGAGTGCTAACGACATTAACTTTAGACAGACATGCTAATCAATCCATAAAGAGCGGCCCAACACTTCAGCCACTCAATCATGAGGCCTTCATCAATGATTATTAGCACTTATACTTTAGCCTCTGTCCAGAACCAACACTGTAAAATATGCTGTCAGAAGTGAAGCATTCCAGTTGCATTATTTTGAAATGTGAGAGAGTTACTCTTGATTCTGATCGCAGTTTCAGAAAGCAAAGCCTAAACATTTTTTTTTTCAACTCAGAAAGTAAAGTATCTAAAGTATCCCGCTGCACAAAGTGCATTTTTGTTTTTTGTTTTTTCATTTAGGTTGTAATGCACTGTTTACTGGCCTCTCCAAAAAGTGTATAGACCAGGGGTCAGCACAAGGCTCTTTCACTGCCCCCTTTACAGCTGCACAACAGATTTAGATTTTTAGGTAAAAAATAAAATATATTTCTTTGTAGTAAATAAAGAAATAGTAAATAAAGAAATCAAGAAAGAAATAAAGCTTTGCTGAGCATTCTAACGTACAGTTCTAACACTGAAATGATCTTCAATGCTGGAATTACAGCTATTTCCCTTACAGCAAGAGGAAGGTGGTCCGCTGTTGGCCTGCTAACGGCAAAGCTGGTAGTCTACTGGCATTTCACTCAGCTTTTTTTGGAAGGTCCACCAATGATTAAGTAAAATTTTAGACAAAATATTACTTTCTATTGCTTGTTTTTCCCTCACAGCCCAATTTACTTTTTAATTGATTTCTTTTGTTATCATTCTGTTAAATTATTTTACAAAATCATTTTCAGTGTCAGCAACATCATCACCTAGAGTATATATTTTTATTCTCTCAGTTATGAGCCTAAAAACTAGTTAAACTGGGTGGTCCAAGGGCAAACTAGCAGTGGACTATACAGTCAGCAGGATGCCAACCTTAGCAAGCTATATATTTGGCGTTCTGGTTTCACTGACTTGCGGCAATGGCAAAGGAGAATAAGATTCAAGACTATTACGAGAACTCATTCAACTTTTGCTTAAAAGTGTCCAGCAGGACTTGCTGAAGATGTGAAAAAAGTGGATTTTGCTGAGTGAAATCTTTAAGTAGAGCAAAGTATGTCTTTGTTGTGGTTTATATTTAGTGTTATGGAAGAAGGACACACAGCTTCTTCTCAAACCGTAGGCTTTATTAAAGGCAGGATAGAAGGAATATGCTAACAGCTCACTTTGCCATCAGCTATAGACTCACGCTGCTCTCCCTGAACTCAGCCGGAGACATTATAAATAGGGAGACTGGTCACTGGTTGAAATATGAATGGGAAACATTGTAATGCTGATCATGGTGTCTGTTTATAGAAAAAATCCCACCCTTTAGTATAGCATCGACTTGCTGGTTACACAACAAGCATGCGATGTGGAGGCCTGCACAAGCCCAGTAGTCTGCACAAGACCAAATAAAATCACATTCTTTAGTCTTATTGAGACAAAAGCTACTACTTCTTTTTAAGGTTTTTGTCTGATAGTATGAGACACATTTCTCATAAATTCTCTAGCACTCTCATTATACAGCCATACTGTCATAACACATAAGCCATGTTTCTTGATGTTGTCATGTTAAAACAGTTGAGTGGTGAGCCTCAACTCATCCTTGCTCACACACAGGACTGGGTCTTTCCTGAATGCTACTTTCATACCAAAGTATGATTACATCACCTAATTAACTGTCGCTGACATCCGTTTCAGAAAGAACATATATTTACAAAAAACAACAAAGTACATAAGACAAATGATTAAATATCTTGTCTTTGTACTGTTACTACTGTCCCAACTTATTTTTTAAAAGTGACTTTGTATGAAAGGTTTTATAGAAATAGTATCAATTTTTATCCCATCTTCATACCAACTTCAACTTCAGTCCTGTAACTGACTAATGATAAATGGGGTAGAGGAGGGCTGCAAAAATGTGCAGCAACAGATGGACTACAGATTACCATTGTACATCTGGTTATCTGAGGTTTGTTCAGCTGAACTGATCAGGGGGTAGAAGTACAAGTGGTTTCTAATAAATCTAAATACATTTTATGTACTTTGACATAAAATTTATTTAGATTTATTAGAAACCGCTTGTACTTCTACTCTCTGATCAGTTCAGCTGAACAAACCTTACCCGTCACTGGAACATTGAAAAGAGAGCTCCACTAAATTAATCTCATTTTAATACTTTCAATAAATTAAACATGTTACATCAAATAGTTTATTAATAGTTTATTTCCAGCCTAATGAGCTTTGGCAAATTATTTCCTGCAACAGTTTTTGCACTAACAAATGAGTGGTAAAGAACAATTGGAGAAGATTAATCATCTCCTTTATTGACGGTTCTAAAGGCTCACATACTTTTGCCAACAAAGTGATTTCATGTTTATTCACTGTGTTTATTTAAAGCATGTACAACTGCATATATTTTGTGTTACTTGTTTAATTGGGTTTGTTTCCATCTATCGTTATAAATTAAATAGTATTTGTATTTCAGGTTGCATTTATATAGTAATCCACAAAAATGATAAAGGGTTCAGAAACTTTCAAGCACCTCTGTAAATCATTTGATTGTATTTCCAAAGACTGTGTTTGGTACACTTTTTCTTTCAGAGTGCTTCCACAGATCTTATTGAAATGACCACTGCTGTTAGTTGCTTTACTGCGATCTGTGAAGGTGACCTTGATTTTGAATTAGAAAGCCTCTCCTGATTCTCAACATTGAGGGATCAACCTACGGACTGGGAGCAGATTAGTGCTCCTGGGTTAATGGAGCAATGATATTTTTAGCCGCTTCATGCTAACGGCTAATGCTGGACCTCTGATGGCGTCAGTGGCCTGTGATTGATGCTTTGTGGCAGGCCTGATCACAATACTGCAACATAACTGAGCCGTGATTCTCTGACTATTCACTGTGATTAAGAGCCAAGTTTTGTGGGTCACTTTGTGAGTGAGAGCCAAAGCTTGCGGGACGCTTGTTAATTAGGGAGGTACACGGGTTCATTATGACTAATTACCTGACTATTAACCAGCCAAAGCAGGTTTTGAGTGACTGCTCCTGCACAGCTCTTTATTGTAAGCCTCAGATAGTCTTATAAGAATCTGGTGGTAGATGTAGTTTCAGAACTGAGGGTGTCACAATAAAGCTAACATTAACATTAGCTGTTGCCATACAGAACCTGATTTTTTAGCCCCTTGGATAAGCTTAATTATAAGGATAAGCCAATTATCCTAATAGCTAAGCTTATCCAAGGGACTAAAAAACAGGTTCTCTATGGCAACAGCTAATGTTAATGTTAATGCTAGCCAACATTTGCTATGTATATGCCCAGTTTGCTACACATTTAGCAGGAATGCATAACTGGAAACTGTGAGATTACTGAAGTTACTGCAGACAGAACGGATTACCCCATCAAACAATTGTTTTTCTTTTAGATTATTTCTACAATTTTTAACTAGCTTCTCCTCTTAGAACATACTTGTAGAAATTAGTGTAGCATATTATAAATTTGTGTTGCATAACCAATAGAAGTGTTGCAATAGTAAAGACACACACACACAAATTGATTAGAGCAACTTCATATATACAATTTCCAATGTTTGGCACAGTCATTAAATCAGGATATAGACAATTCCTAAAAGCAGTACATATTTCAAGATTTCCGGCCAATACAAAACAATAGCATGTCTGATTCAATCAGACAGCTGGATTCACATAAACACACCAAACACCGCAGCACATGTGCTTTAATGCATGTGTCTGCTCACCACATACACTAACTTCTGCCCAGAGAAGATGAGAAACCTAAGTTTTAGACTGTTAAGAGGTACAAAGGTAAAGATGTACAGATTTAAAACATAGACCCAGATTCAAAAACAGACTCCTGCCACAGCAGGCAGAATCACACATGAGGACTTTTCAGTTCAAATCAAGCTGAGATGTGCAAAGACAACAAATACACCACAACAAACTTATTATTGTATGCCAAGCATACTACATGAAACATGTTTCTGGTCCATTTGTGTCTTACCTCTAATGACTCAATGTTCGGAAGTAATGTTAGATGTTTCCTTTCCATTTTCACAAAGCCCATGTCAATATCTGGTAGTAAAATACTGTTGTAAGTTCCACATTGGCAGCAAGCTGGCAATGAGACTTTATTTTTACATTGTCAGATTTGGATAAGTAGAAAATGACAAACTAGATATAAATGACATACTAGGGACATATATAGGCAACAGGGCAAAGCTCTTCGGAAAAAAAGCAGAGTTTGGCAAAGAGCATAATAATTTTACTGCCCCTAATACAATGACAGCATGCGCAGTAAACAAATAACATTTCAATAAAAACGACTTAATAAATATTCTTTCGCATTTTGATTAAGTGGGCCTTAGATTAACCTGTGGTTATGCCCCTGTGATAATGTAAAAAATGTAGAGCACTGTTGTGTCAGCCCATCTCAAACTGGAGGATATCATGGCCAGATTTACAGAGTTGTGCTGTTGGCTATACATGAATCTGAATAAAACTGCTACATCATTTAAAACCACAATCAGCAACCTAGGGCTGGACTGCTTAAGATGTGGTTTAGAGCTGGTTTAAACACCAAATTACTACTTGGTTCACTTGGTTGTAACATTTGTGGTTATGACAATTACCCACTCATTGGTGTGATGTAACCATGTAACCACTGAAATAAGAGTATTGCAATCATGGAAACTGTTGCAATGCAACCACGTAAATGGGTGTAACCATGTAAAGGGGGTATAGGTCAAACAGGAACATTGTATAAGTATGGATACGGGTGTAAAGGCTAATTTATTCTACATTATACATATTTTATTTATTATTGTAACCGTCATTGTCCATATACTTCTGTGTGTTCTTTTTATTCGTTTGAATGGACTACAGGGCCGTTCATACGCACTCCACTTTTCCTTCACCACCTTCCAACTCACACCTATTTCCTGTCCACCCTCCTCACAGCTGTTCTGTAGCAATGGTTTGTCCCTGTGCTCCAGCAATGTAACATCATATAGATGTTTAAAATTCTGGACTAGGTCGCACAGCCTCTCTTTAAGAAATTCCACAATAACTTGAATGTTATGCTAGAATTTGTTCTTTGTCGTGTGCATTTAACTTTAACTACACCCACTGGCTGCAGTGCCCCCACAGTTTCCACTGGTTGCTGCTTGTTCGCATTCGTCTGCATCCAAAAGCTTTCAGAGAATGTGCAACAATACAGACAAAATTAACTCAGAGGACAGCAAGAAGGCTCTGTCAGTATCTGAATTTAACATTAAGCATAAATAAGACATTACCTTGGATGTAGAGTAACCATGAAAAGGGCTGTATTCCATTTGTGCATATATCAGAGGTGTAGTTCTATCCCCTCCAGGTTATAGTTAGTAATTGCGCAATGCAACGCTATTGTTAGCTGATTTATATTCTGCTTCTTCTTCTTTGTACACATGTTTTGTCTGCTTTTAAAGGAACGATTTAAGAATTTCTTAAATTAATAAATAAAAGTTTTTCATAACAATGAGCGAGGTGATAGAATGCACAAATCTACAGTACTTCTGCTCACTGCATCTACATTATCTCAGGGCAGACCCCCGAGCACGAAATAAACGTGACCCATCACTGTCTGCCTTTGGGAGCGTGTGGGTGACACCACACTTTTCCAACTCTGAGTTTATTTATCAATTCATTTCCCAGAAGCCCTTTCCCCATGGTGCACAGCCACGCGTTACCTCAGTGTGACTGACGCATCTTCAGATCCCCCGCAGTGCATTCTGGGAAATGGTCTCATTATTGCTGTCCTTAGTCCCCTGTGTGGCTCTCTGGGTGTTGTTCTGTCATTTTCGGCGTGTTTAAAGTTCAGTAGCTGGGGGGTAATGCCACAGCAAAGCAGCAGAGCCGGGGTGCATCATTACCCTGCTGAACTACGCACAGCAAGAGTGCTTATATCAAACATTTATAGCATGCCACAAGAGACAGCTTTGGGAGGAAAAGGAGAAAGTTGTAGAGAAACAGATAGAAGGCGGTCTTTCAGGGAAAATTCTGGGAAAAACCCACCAACGAAGCTAAATTATGGCCGCAATTAGAGGCTCAATTATGGTTGGCTAGAGAAAGGGAGTTATTTGGCTATTCAAACTCAGGCTAATCGCTCTCCTTTGGCCTGCCAGTTCCGCCGCCGCTCTGTAAAGTTGGGTCTTAATGACTGGGCTGAGAGGAAAATAGGCTTACTTTTGACTGCGTACAGAAATGGAGTTAATTGGAAGACAATTTAACTCAACAAATGGCCCACCTGCCCCACACAAAGAGTACAAATCTATTGAAGAAAGATGTTATGTAAAAAAGGCTAAAAGCGTAAAGCCCTTGAGTTGTTTATGGCTAAATTACTTTACTTCTCCCTCTCGCTTTTTTTTTCACAGCTCTTTCGATTTAGCCAGTGAACTGTGAGTCCATCATAGGTGTCAGTCACAATTTGGATCAATCGCCTCCGTGCAATCACGACTGCCAATCATGCTTAAGAGTAAAAAGCCACCTCAAACCCCTCAATTATAACTGTCCTTCATCCTCCAGACTGGAGGCTGCTTAACATGATATGAAAATATGACCCCTTTTGATAAGTAATAATAAGAAACATAATTACTAGTGCGTAATTAGTAGTGCACTCAGATGAAATCTTAATAGTAGTTAGATAAGAGTTCTATTCGTGGCCATTGTTTTCACAGAAAAGAGTGTAGCAAATGTGTGGAGATCATTCAAGATCATTTTGTCCTTTAGTTTTTTGGTCAGTCTACCATCAATGCCATCAATGAAGGGGAGTGACCTGCCAACATTTAGTATGTGCAACTAGAGGGATCCTAACATGTGACTATCCAATGTTTTTATCCATGAAATACAATGGGGGACAGTCTCCGTTTCATGTATTTTGACCATGGTAGCTGTTTACCACAAAAAATTCAGTAATTCATATTCATATTAAACATTTTTTCGTGGCTACAAAAAAGACCCATGGCTGTAGCCCAATATCCAGACCCTAAACAGACCCCTGGAGATAGCTGACGTGTGCAATATGTCACATATGGATGGCTGAAAAAGTGTCGCAGTTTAAAAATTATGCACTGTTTGCAAATGGCATGGTAGCTACATTCAAGTAGGCTATACGAATCATACCTATCATATCTATTACAATTCACATTCTGTGATCCCATCCCTTTTAATCCCTGGCTTAAAAAAAAGGACGTTTGTGGTGATATTGTGGACTAGCTTGTGGTAAAGTTTTACTCAGCAGCATTAACTAAGCAAGCAAGTGGTGGAAGTGATTTGCCTGTCTGCCTGTCTGCTCTGCTGGCAGGTCTTTCTCAGGACTTTCCAGTGTGTTTTTAATTCACAGTTAAAATTGGACAGCTCCAGCCAGTAATAGGCCTCCAAAAATGGAGCCTGTCTCTGGAAAAAAAAGAACGTCAGGGCACTGTAGGCTACCGGCGTTTAGAACTCAGCAGTTAATCTGACTCAGATTACAACAGCTCCTTTTGTAATGCTATTAAATCAGCAGTTAAATGAAAAAGAAGTGAAGTTGGCAAAAGTAAATGCAATATAGCCACAAGTTTGTACTATCAGTCATGCTAATAGGTTTTTTTGCTGTGTTAGCACACTTAAGCCAAGTTATTCCTTTGATGTACTCAGAGCAAAGTATGATGTACAAAAACAGCCATAAAGAGTGTATGTGCTCTTCTGTTGGTGTGAGATTTAGAACCTTTGAAGCTAGTGCTCTAGTGCAAAAACCCTTCATTTTCTCCCTGTTGAGTGTGAGTCAGAGAGAGAGAGAGAGAGAGAGTGAGAGAGAGAGAGAGAGAGAAAGAGAGAGAGAGAAAGCCTAATTCTGTTCATTACAGACCTGTATTTTAACACCTCTAAAGATGAGTCACAAATCAGCTGAGCAAAGATCAGATCTCGAGAAACAAACATTATTCCAGTTTGCTCTCAGAGCTGCTCATCCGACCTCTCCTATAAGCACACTGAGTTGATTTTTCCATCTGAGACCAGTGGTCTGCAAGTACATGTACATGAGGATTCCTTAATGATGAATCTTTCATGTTCCAGTGCAAATAAAAGAAAACTCTTCATTTTAACACTTGAAAAACTGGTGCATTAACTGAAAAAATGGCAAGGGTGCCAATATTTCTGGCCATGCCTGTATGTGCATATATTGCCATTTATTTAAACATTCAAAACATCATATAGATTTCACATATAATTACAAACTCTAGTCCATCTGTTCTTTAATGATTAGCAGGTATTATTTGGGGTGCTGGGTCATTCTCAGCACTGCAGTGACACTGACATGGTGACATCACTGCTGAAATGAGAATAGTTTACTAACCAGATATACCCAGCCAATAGAACGATCCACCACCTAAATAATACCTGCTCTATAGTGGGTCTGTGAGGGGTCCTGACCATTGAAGTTCAGGGTGAAACCATCTTAACAATGTATGTTTAATATCTACAAATATATGGGTCGATTAATGATACCAAATGAGGGTGAGTTTGAGGTACTGCTGTTTATAATATATATAATGCAGACCTCCAGTAGTTTTAGACATGATTGCCAAATCCAGCAATCCATAGCTCTAATTTAACACTATCAACCACAAGTAGAGCTAAAGCTGAACTACACCGTTTAGCCTATGTCAGCAGCCAGTTTGCAGTAAGTAAATGGGCGTCCGTTTGTATTATCTCAGTTTTGTAATGTCCGTCCAGCTTAACTTAGCGACCGTTATGTAGATACTGTTGTCCATGATGCTCTAAACAACATAAGGGGTGTGTTACCGTGTGTAACGATTGAGGAGGCTTTAGAGACGGATACACCCACAGATAAGGTTTAATATAGTCCATAGTGAACAATGACAGAAATAACAATGACTAAAGAAACAGAGACCAGAAAAAGAATAAACAAACAGACAAGAAGACAGCAAACAAACAGCAAAACGTCTGCCAAAGACAAGGGGAAAAACAGAAGGTATATAACAACACAGGAAACACAGAACACCTGGAAACAGGAGGGGTCACAGATTCAGAGCAGGTGTGGGGCGGAGACAAAAGGAGCACATGACCAAAACATAAACACGAGCACATGTCTACACTGGCTACAACCAGGAACGTAAACAGACAGGCGAGGACATGCGGGGCGTGACACCGTGTTTTGGTGAATCCAGTTCAGTTGTGAATTCCATATTTCGTTTTGGTTTTAAATATTTGTAATTTTTTATAACATATTTAAATAAAGAACAGCAAATATATACTGTTTCTGGACTGGTTGAGTATTGAGCATTGCAGACAATTAAATACATAGGCATGCACTAGCACAGGTTTTATTCCAAACAAGCAGAGACGCACCTGATTCTACTTATTTTAACAGCTGGTTTCCCTCTTCAAACAACTAATACCCAAAAAATACTAGTGCTGCCTTCTAATTGTGTTACAGCACCAAGTTATCAGTACCCATGATCCTCATCTCGAGTAATGCATGTACTGCTTTGTTTTTTTTACACTTCTTTCTCTCAACTAGAGAGCGCTCAGTTATCATTCTGCTTGTAAGTTACATCAGCGACTACGGAAAGTGATTGCGATCAGCTTAAACATGCATGATCAACCCAAATGATTATGATCGTATGATTATGTAATAATTGTGGGCCTTTTGAGGAAGCACTGAAAATGCATTGGATGGTCTATGTTTGATGTTGTCTTTGAATGCGTAGCTCCTCATATGTAAGTGGTCTGGGCCGAACTTCTAGTTAAAAGGCTCCTGCGAGACGGTAGCTGGAATTAGGCTGTAGAAATAAAAGGCCCATTTGGTTTTTGCTGGTGCTTTATTGATTCTGTGAAAGCCTCCTCAGTACTGTTCACAACAGTGCTGAGTGATATATTGTCTGTACTGTGATACAGGTATTGTTTACTGATTTCCTGTCACACTACAATTGTTCTGATAGATAACAGAAACTGCAGTGTGTGTCTGGGTGTTCTATAAGGACAGATCAGAACACACAAAAGCTAAAAAAAATTGCTGTCTTTAAATGTGCTTTCTGTCTGCTTGATAATCATAACACCGCACAAGAAACCCTTTAAGAATTAAAAACTTAACAGTCCAGTCATAACAAGCTACATTATGTTTGAAAGAAAGTCTTTCAGTATAAGGTAGCAGTGCCCAGGAAGCATGGGCTCATTAGCTTTTTAATGCAGACTTAAATACAGGGACATATTAGGAAAATGTTGCAATGTTGAATTTATCAATACTGCCCAGCACAGGTTGGCAGTCTGGGGAATGAGAAACAGAAGCTGTCACTGCTTTTCTCCCCCTCATTAGTGTTAGGTGAACTGTGGACAGAGCAGCTAAGGCTGGGTTTTTCTATACATCTGGCTCTAATTCTAATGTACATATGGCCTCATTCAGTCACATTGAAATATAATACTGAATCTGACAAAGCGAGCCTGACTATGCCATACGGCCAGGCTGGTTTCCGCCATGAGCTCCACTACAAACTGGAGCATTCAGACCCTACTGAGCTGGAAACACTGACTGGTTTAAGCATTGTGCTAATTTACGTTAAGTAAAGGTTTGTTTCTATACAAAGCTAATGCAGCAAAAATAAAGAAGACAAAAGGGTTCTTTTCACCAATCCCCCAAGAACCCTTCAAGGGGTGGTTCTTTAAATAACCAATTTTGTAAAGGAAGTATGATTTTTTTTAACATTTAAGGATGTACTATGTATTAACATTGAATGCAGTAGCGTCATTGGTTCAGGAGAAAAAACAAAAACCACAACTGAATTGAATGACTTTTGATTACTCAGACAGCACTGCATTATAAAAATAGCATGCTTATGTGATGACTAGTACTTTGAGAAATCACTAGCAATAAATGCTGGAGGTGTAATAATGCATTGTGAAATTGTGATACCACAGTGCAAAACTGTGACAGTGTACAGCATGGGGGCGTAACAATGCATCATGGAGAACGGACATTCCTATGAATTACACCATCTTTTGACCAATGATGAATGGAGTAGAGAGGGGGCAGGTAAAGTGCAGCTGCAAATGAGCTAGTCTGTAAGTGTACACCAACATAGTGGACCTGTGTCTCTATTGAAGTGGATAGGGAGTATAACAGCCGCAGCTAATGATCTGACCGAATTAAAGTGGAGTCACTGAAGCAGCAGGGCTTGAATGTAAACTGTGCCTGTGCATGTGATCCTGTGACATACAGATTGTGGAAGTCAAAGCCAATCATCAGATCACATGCTCTGTCAGGCCTATTGCAATGGACGTGCCAGTTGTGCAGGGATTAGAGGTATGATGTAACATCTCTCTGACATACATATACTCTCTCTCTCTCTCTCTCTCTCTCTCTCTCTCTCTCTCTCTCTCTCTCTCTCTCTCTCTCTCTCTCTCTCTCTATCTCTCTTTCTCTCTGGATCTTTCTTTTTCTCAGCTACATATAAACAGTCATACATACCCTAACTTGGACATATACTTAACAATTAAAAGATTTGCCTGACGAAAAATAAAATTTTCATCCTCACTCAAAACATAGACAGTCAGTCAAGACATGTTTGGTGTCTGAACCTTTGTTTCTTCAGTTTCGGCCAAATAAATATATTGCATATAAAACAGTAGCAGCAGCTGTTTTGAAGCCTGAATTTTGTTTTTTTTCTGAACTATTTTTTAATAGATGATAGCGTAACATACTGTGTTAAAAATCACATAGGCAAGTCTTTTTTGAGATTACTTAATAACTTGAGGCAAGTGTGTGATGCTAGTTCTTGCTAGCCTTGTCAACAGAAATTCCAATGTGAATCTGAAAAAGCTAATTTTGGAATTCAAACATGTTTTGAATGATAGACATTTGAAGAAAGGGTGAAAACTGTGTAAACATATATATTTACATATATTTTCCACCAAACTGCCACTTTAAGGTCATGAGCCTTGCAGTTCAAGCTGTGAATGGGAAACGTGAATGAAGCAGATTAAAGCTGGCTGCCCGTCCCATTCACCCACTGCTCCATTCAGACCTGTTTCAGTGGAGCAGACAGGACGCCCACTCCTTTGCTCTCAGCCTTACTCATCCCTCTCTTTCTTCCTCTGATTCCCTAGACTCCACTGTTTCATCAGTGCAGCCTTAGTTACAGAGCCGACTGCAACCAAACTTTGAGAGGAGAAGGCTGTGAAGTATTGTTAAAGAGCCCTTATCATGGAGAGCCAAATGTCCTCACTTTCTGCTGTACGCAAAAGACTTCTTCATATTTTGAAATGTTTGTTTTTCGTGAGGTCTGGCATATCAGAGAAGCAGTGTAGCCCACTTCACACTGAAGTTATAAGAAGTGTTTTAGTCCTGACTGCTTTTCAAATAAGGCACAATACTGAACAGCCAGTAAGGACAAGTTCCATTTGCATACATCAGTCTTAACAGGGTGGTAACAAAAAAACAGCCGGTTTAAAGGTTGAAAAATACGCAAATATAAATTGTGACAGTTTTTGGCTCATAAAACCACACAAATGTTACGAGTGGACCTCTATAGGAATTTTTTTAATAATGATTATGCATAAAGATGCATAGGTATTTCAGAAGGGGACCAGAACTGGGGACCAGATGATGTCACTTGGACAGAGCAAAATCAAACAAAAGACCAGCTGTTGATTGCAGCTTTCAATACCAGAGATTTAGAGAGAGAGAGAGAGAGAGAGAGAGAGAAAGAGAGAGAGAGAGAAAGAGAGAGAGTATATGTGTGTGTGTGTGTGTGTGTGTGTGTGTGTGTGTGTGTGTACCACTTACACACACACACACAATGCAGCCTGTTGGTGAGTTTCTCTTAAAAAACACAAGGATAAATACCAAAAATAATAAACAGTAATAGTTCAGTGAATGTACATTGATTTTCCCTTAATCCAAATGCAGTCCATCAGCCAAGGCATGTATGGAGCTACAAGAATAATGTAGTAGTAATGAAAGCTTATACTCCACCAATTGTCACTGTGGTCATTTTGTAAATGTTTTCAGGTTACAGCGGGTTCTCAGACTGTATGACATAATGTTATCTAGGGGAAAGCAACAGGATACTTTCTCATTACTGTGATACATTATACCACAATATGGTTTTCTACGCATATCTGGAACACTGTCTGTACTCAATAAAAAACTAAACAACTGCATGTTGCAGTGCAGAGAGATATCTTTTATTTGTTGCACTGCATTCTGGTCTTGTGTGTTCCAACTCATTAAACCTCAGAAAAAAGCACATCTTTTTGCCATACATTTGATCTATTTAAATATCTAAACATACATAACTATGTGATGCGCATTAGTGCAAATAAACAAATATAAGTATATCCTACAGTTTTACAAATCACATAAGTAAACATATTTGAGATTTCTTAAAGAAGGGCTGGTGAGTCCAGCATATTGATTGTTCTACTCTGGCAGAAATGTGTAATTGCAGGCAACTGGAAAATGTTTGCTAATAATTCCTTTAGAGGGCGATAAGCATTTTAAGAGCAGTGCTAGCTAATTCGTAATGTATAAGCCTACATTACATCTTAACTACATAAGCCTTACAGCTTCAGTGCAAATTAAAGACACAACAGGGTCTTGACTGATTCACTACATCTGACACAGGGGAGAAAACAGGAACATTCTTTATTTTCACTTTTTATTAAGTTTATTAAGTTTATCACTTTAGGACCAACTAATGAGACAGTAAAAGAGAGCTATTTTTTGGGGTTAGAGAGATAGCGCTGATAGGGCGTGTCCTTCCTGACCTCTGTTTGTGCCCTGGAGCTACTTTATAATGTTCTTTGGATCAATAGAGCCAGAAACAGTCAGGTAGATCTATGTTGTCACTTTCAGTACTAATCAACACTTCACATGGTTCATTCCACAACTTACATCAGCCCTAACACTACAAAACAACCTAAATCAAATTTACCCAGGTTTCCATCTCGTTTTTCTTATATTTTTGCTTTTTAAGTTTTACCGCTGCAGTTGCAAGGCTAGGCCGGTCATAGTTCATAATTCTTATTATTAATTGTTATTAATAAACAATGTTTTATTTTTTCCACTGTTATTAGCTTTCACAATCATATGTTTGCATCTCATTACACATAATATATATAAGGTGTGTTATCATCCATGGTGCTTTAACAAGTTTAGAGGATGTGGCGGTAAGTATGTGTGTTTATTTGATGTTTGTTACATGATACCTTTATGGGGTGCTAGTGAGTAATGTTTGTTTAATTTAGTTTGTATTTGCACTCAATATCATTGGTCAGTATCAATCGAGGCTAGCAGATACAATGGATAATCATCCAATTTGATCCTCAGTATTGTACTTTAATAACTGCTCAAACAAAATGACAATTAAATTGTTCAACAATATAATGCAATTATTTATATGGAAGTAAATGTAAGACCAGCTTGGACAAGGTTAATGTAGCTAACATTTGTAAGACTAGCATAGCTACTAGTATATAACGACTAATATATAACTGCATGTTAACACTGTGCTAACTGCAGGTCAAAATCACATTTAGTAATACAGCTTGCTTATGCAGTTTTCGATACTGTATGACATCTATTATCTATAAACAGGTGGCTGCTACTTTGCTAAGTACCATTGTCCACTTCACAGTAGATCAGAGTCAGAAAGCATGTAAGATAGTCTGTTTGCGGTTTAATGTGATGCTTTTGGCACACAGTTTCCATAGTGAAAATTGGTGAGGTTCCTGTTAGCTAGATTAGCCTCAGTGCTAAGGCTGAAGAAGGAAACTTCAGGCACTGAACTTGGCTCAACAGAAAAGTTTGTTGCGTGATGGCCTTGAGCCTGAAGCAAGCACACACCAGCATGCAGAGCGTCATTGCAGCGTAGGCAGAGTGGGTCTCTCTGCAAGTGCTTTCATCTCAAAAGAGATAAAAGACTAAAACACACTCACACACAGGCAGGACAGTGCTCATTAAACAGGATTGTGTTTTAATGGAAAAGAAGAACACAGCCGCTCAGCAGCTCTGGTTTGCTCCGCACAATATCGGTTCTAGTGTTTTGCAATGAGAACCAAATTGTAGTATTGTTCACACAGGAATAAAAAACACAACTGCCTTCCTCTTCTCTTCTTTTCTGTTCAGTTTTCAGTCAGTGCTGCTTCAGCAGTCACATCCCATTAAACAACATTTACCAGACTACAGGTCCAAATCATTTCACACTGTTTGCAGTGCATCACCTGGAGCTGCTACAGAATAAAGATACTACAAACTGAAACATTCGTCAATATGACACTTTCAGTAGTTTGTCTGAAAACCTACACAGTCGAGTCACATTATTATGAGCACCAGCTAATATCCAGAGTAACCATTGTGTGCAGCACGGACAGCAGTCAGACAAGCTGGGAGACTTAATAAGGTCCTGGCAGGTTTTCACAGATATCTAGAGCCATGTTGTGTTCAAGCCCGGGGAATTGGGGGTCCAGGGTAGTACTTGGAAGTCTTGGTCATGCTCTTCCTAACAATATCGGACCTTTCTAGACTTGTCATGCTGGAAGATCACTTCCGGCTCAGGGAGGACAATCAGCATGTATGACTGTATGTGAAAGATGGATTCACACCCAAATCTGCCCAAAGGATGCCATAACAACATTCCCAAGACCATAACACATATGCACACAAATTACACATTTAAATTTAGGTATTATGGATATAAAATAGCGTTGCTCTATAATACACATATGACACAAGTCAGTGACTGCAATGTCATAACAAAACTTTAAACTGCAGTTCAATAATCCTGCTTTACTGAACCAAAAACAATAACATTAGTATTGCACATTACTTGTTACCCACAGCACATCATTATTAATACAGTGTGCTTATATTAGTACAGACTTTTTGTTTTGATTATTTGATGTTTGTTAGAGACAACTTTAGAGGGCAGCAGTGAGTAATGTTTGTTTATTTGATGTTTGCTAATAACTCCTTTAGAGGGTGGTGGTAAGTATTGTTTGTTTATTTGATGTTTGTTAATAGCACCTTGAGAGGGCGACAATGAGTAATATTTGTTTATTAAATGCATGCAGTAAACAAAAAAATATCAGTAGTAGACATTGTATGGATGCTTTTGGGCATTTCTTTAAACCGAGGGTGGCATCCCCCTCAGCTCAAGCCCTGGGTACTAAAACACCTAGGGGTTTTACTCACTAATGTCAGTGATACTGAATCTAAAATGAAATCCAATCTGTTATCCCCTTTTTCTGTGATATATATATATATATATATATATATATATATATATATATATATATATATATATATATACATATGATCTGAACATTTTAAGATATGGTTCTAGGAGGAAAAAGCGGGGACAACACTATTGTTGTGGACAGGTGTACTCCAGGACTGTGAACCTCTGGAACTCAACTACCGCTTTAAGACTCAAACTTGAATGAGCAAAGGGCTGAATGGGCTGAAGCTCATCAGGCTCCACTCACCTGCCGCCAGCTGCATCCAGCCACAGATTTTGTAGACGGTAGCTGTGCTGCAGAAGAAGAAGAGGGCGAAGCAGCCGATGCAGGTCAGAACCAGCACCATGGACGTACCGATGAAGAAGGAGGCGGCTTTGAAGGCGCCAGAGGGGATGGAGCTGAAGTTGGTGAAGCTGCCTTGGCACTTCAGGTCCCGCGACAGTCCGTTGCCAATGCAGTAGTGGAAGAGGCCGAAATAGCCGGCCTGAGGGGTGTCCACCCCATCACCGATCCAGTAGGGCTGAATGAAGCAAACCACGTTGACTATGGCGAACAGGATGGTAAAAATGGCCCAGAGAACGCCGATGGCACGAGAGTTCCTCACATAATTGGTCTGGTAGATCTTGGCTGCCTCTGAAGCTGGAAGCATTGCTGCTGGTGTTCCAGGAACCATCGCCTACAGTCGCTCTCCCTCAGATGGTTTCTGCTTGAGCAGATGTGCACCAATAGCTGTGACGGACCTCACACTACCTTGTTTTACTGCCGAGCGTCACCGTGATTCATCTGGCGTGTGTATAAGTGTGTGTGTGACCCAGTGCTTGGATTTGTTGGGGTCGCTATAGCTTGTAATTGAGCTGCTCTTCCATTGAAACTGTAGTTTATTAGTGTATTACTATCCTTCCAACGTCCTGCTAATCTTCTTCATAAGAGATTTTGTAAACACGATGAAGGATGCTATATAAATAAAGATGATAACTGTATATTGTTTAATATTATTGCTGGTCAATCTGGTCGGATCCTTCTGCAGCTTCAGGGTACAGTTTTTATGTCCATGCCTGCATCCTTTGCTCTAGTTACACAGAGCACCTGGCAAAAAAATACCACATCTAAAGCTGGCAGCCTCGGTTTCATGGAGGAAACCCTAAAAAAACAGCCTTCTAACAGTCTATGTGGTCAGTATGGTCCATTCATTATTCAGGTGCAGCAAAAAATGGCATCTTCTGGGCTGCTGTCATGCTGGGGCTCTGCAGCCTTTGGAGCTTTACATGAGGAAGAGAGTAAAAACGTGCCTTACTTGTGCCCAGCAGTGCATCCCTTGCTGGTTTGCATCCATCTCTGCTCAGAAACAGCAGCCAGATCTCCACGCGCCATCAGCAGACCACTTGCATTCCTGCTGGCTTTAGACACAAACGCGAACGCAGAGCCTGGTAATCCCGCGCGCTCAGAGATCACTGTTAACACAGTTTCTTTAGACTCTCTCTCCCTCTCTCTCTCTCTCTCCCTCTCTCTCTCTCTCTCTCTCTCTCTCTCTGTGTGTGTGTGCTGAAATCCTTTTTTGGAAGCTGCTCCCTCTTCCAGACGCAGAAGGAGTTAAAATACGTCCTGGACCGAGCGCGCGCGGAGATGACAGGGAGAAAACACAGCACACACACAAACACACTCCCTCTCTCGCTCAAGCAAACGAGTGCACGCGCGCACACACACACGAACGCGGCAGCTGCGTCTCCACAGCGCTGACAGCAGGTTCGTGTCGACAGAGCCGCTCAGGGCGACGCGGGGCTGCGCTCCAATACGCGCGCGGGTGATCGAGCTGAGCGCTTAGCGATTGCCTAGAAGAAGTCTGGCCGCGTTCCATTACGAGCGCCACGCAGCGGCGAGCAATCTACTTAGAGCACAGGATTCCACTGTGAGCACCAATCAGCGGCCAAAGTTCCTGCACATTAGTTAAGCGCTCTTGTTAGAGCATTATTGTTGGGTTCCACCATGAGCACCATTCCTTGGTCAACAATTTATGTACTAGCTAAGTGTTCAAGTTGGACCACCGGTGCATTTGGTGGGTTCCACCGTGAGCACCAGTCAGCAGCAAGAGTTTAGATAGAGTACAAGCAATTAGGTTTTCTAGACAAAGCTAGAAACCATCACCATAGACGCCTTTTAGTGGGCAACATATGTCCTAGCTAAGCGCTAATAAAACCATCATTGCATTTGGTGGGTTTCACTGTGGGCACTGAATCAGTGATTAGAATTCAGATGAGGTAAAAACACTAGTTAGGTTTTCTGTTTAAAACACAGTGTTTATACAGGATCTATACAAACCGGCCAAATATTGCAGTTAGAACACAAGTTCATTTGCTGGGTTCCACTATGAGCCATGATGGCATCTACAAATATAGTAAGAGAATGTTTGGTGGTATATATGATGAGCACTATTATGTGGTTAGAATTATTTGTACTAGGTAAGTGTTAGAGTATTATGGGTTCTCTCTCTCTTTTTTCTCACGAAAAAATATTTTAATGTGAGTAAATTTTTTATTTAAAAAGACTCAAATGTTCAAATTCATCGAATTTTTGCTTAACAGAGCAAACGTAACTGCATACTACAAATATCTGTCTAAAAAAACTACAACGCCCAACTTCCGGATGTGACGTTTGATTCGCGGGAAAATGTTGTAGCGCGTGGGTTCTGCCGCTGTGTTATTGAGGTCTTCGCGTCTGTTTTTGAAAAGTAGGTACACCACTTTTACTCAGAATGTACTTAATAATATTTCCTAATGATAACTGATGGGTCAGTTCTGTAAATATATTCGCTGGTTTATTCAGTCGGCGCTGCTGTGCTGTTAACACACTGATCAGACGGAGCTTAAAGAGGAAGTCTGCTAGCGAACTGTAATTAAATAAATGTTCTTTAGTAAATGAAATAAGTTACGTACATTATAATATGGGAATCGCTGCATATAAGTTGGAACTTTGCAAGCAAATAACTATGAGCTACTAATATAGGACCTTCGTTTGTAAATAGTGCAGCTCACGTACAGAAGCAGTCAAATCTGCAGTAAGTAGTAAATAAGTTCTGTGCTGCAGATATGTGTATTATCACTGAGCACATGTACAAAATCAGTATTACAGTAGTTAATGGATATATAACAGTGGCACAGTAAGTGCCCTGTACGAGTAGGCAAGGGCTAAGTAGTGTATTTAAAAGACGAAATAAAATTGTACTCTAATTTTTTCTCTCTCCATTTCTCTCTGTAGAGGATGCTGTCTGAACTCCAGTGTCCTGGCTATCCTGAAGCCAGACTGCAGTCTGTGAAAGAGAAGCTGCCCTGCAGAGAGGTGCAGGCAGGATCGCTGCTGGCTTTCATGGGTGAGGTACGTACTACAAAAACAGAGAATAACTGTAATCTGCACACAAAAGACATGCTGTAAAATGTGCAAACACCGTTGGTTTAGTATTTTTTTTCATGAAAAGTTTTTTTTATTTTATTTTATCTGAAGAAGAACATGCATGTAACCTTCACAATCCTGACAATTATGTTTTTAATGCATTCCAAAATTGCTCATTCATACGTTCCTATATATAGTTCAGTGTTCCCACATGTTATGTGATTCCTGGAATATCATGGAATTTCAAAAGGTCTGTTACAGACATGGAAAGTCAAGGGATTTGATCCATTGTTGTTGCTATTTATTAATGTATTACATTTTCATGTGTTTCCCATCTGATTTTTTTTCTGCACCCATTTATCACCTTCCTGCTTGTCAAAAGCTGGCAATCACTTGATATGTAGCCCTCTTGCCTGCTAAAGCAGACGTTCCTGCAAAATTTCAATAATAATTGTGCACCCATGTATAAGCAGTGAAAAACTTCTTCAGTATTTACACTGACCAAAAATAGAAACACTGCACAAAAAAAAACTTGTTTTTTCATATTAAAATGCAGAAAAATTTGGAGCAAAACACATATTATTAATATTCATGTTCAGTGTATGTAAATAATTGATTGAATTGTGTTGTACCTTATTGAATATTGATTATTGGCACTCATTGCGTGATCCCTTTGGCACTCTTTGCGTGATCCCTGCCTTGCTTTTTAATTTTGTGTGACTGAATATATCTTTTGCCTTTAAATCAATATTTTGACATCTCAGAATAGTGTTCTGTGTGTGTGTGTGTCCTCTCTCCTTCAACAGCCTGAGCAGTACTGCTATCCCTCCATCTTCATTTATGGCCATCGAGCCACAGGGAAAAGTCATGTGATTCTTACACTACTGAAGGAACTGGAGGTATGATGTATAGAAGATGGCATGTGGAATATCAGCAGCTGATGTATTACTCACCAGAAAATAAGAAGATTTATTTACTATTGTTATTAGTCTGATACTGGAAGTCTGGTCAGTCTGTACAGAAAATGATCTTTGATGGAAGTGTGGAAGTTTTTGATGATGACAGACAGCAGTTTCCAGAGCATGTTTCAGAGACTTTCAAAACCTCTAGGCTGATTAGTCATGTGAAAACATATAATTCCTGCTATTTAAATAGCCTAAAGCAGGGCTGATCAGCAGAGTTGGCCTTTAAGAATGTTACTGTATAAGGACAAAAGTATTGGGACACACCTCTTAATCACTGAATTCAGGTGATTTATTTAGTCCATTGCCACATATGTATAAAACCAAGCACCTACCCATGCAGTCTGCTTTTACAGTTGTAAATTTGTTAAAGAAAATGTAATTCAAGTGTCATACTGTGGTGGGATGCCACCTCTGCAACAAGTCAGTTTGTGTGAAAATTATGTCTAAAATTTATTCTCTTTTTTACGATCAACTTGGAGTGGAACTACTGAAAAGTAATAGTGTTTAGAAACCACAGCAGATAATTAGCATTGGACAGGTATTTAGATTTTACTGATTTCATATGCATTTATTGTGTTTTAGGAGAGAGTGGTTAGGCAAAGTGTGCTTTCTGTGCTGCATTTGTAACCCTGCAGAAGTAAATGTTATATTTCTCTGTATTTCTAGTCCATTAGATTTAGTCCTAGTTTCTACATTTTATAAATGATCAATCTCAACTCTACACAACTCTACCTACATGAGAAGGAAAAAAAAAATAAAAAAAATATATATATATATTATATATATATATTTGTTGTTATTATTATTGTTATTATTATTATTGTTATTATTAAAATAGTAGAAATAAAAAAAACTATGACTGATGGTGTATAACTATGGGTAAAAGTGTAAAACTACATTGTTTAATTATTCATTATCAGCCTCATCCTTTTTTTTGATGGACTGTCATTTTTCTTCCCCGCTGTGTGTAGCTTCCTCATGCAGCAGTGAGCTGTGTGGAGTGTGTATCTGCAGGGCTCCTGTTTGAGCAGGTGTTGTTGGCTTTGTTTGGTGCCGACTCTGCTGCGCTGCTCCCTCGCTCTCCCTCTCTGTCTGACTTTGTGCGAATCTACAGACATATCTGCGCTCAGGAACCCGCCAAACAGTCTCGATACATAGTGAGTACAGAACACTTACTGTGATTTGCAGTTTTTGCTTTTGTGGTTTACAAATAAACTACATATTAGTGTTATATTATGATTAATACCACTTTTTGTAAGAGAAACAAACACATGGTATGTGTCTCCAAAGTTGTTACAGTAAGTACAGAGCATTTGGATTTATTTTATTTTTGCGTTTTCCCTTTATATCATTCGACTCTCTGTTGGGTCTGTTTACTTTTTTGGTCTTTCATTTTTCCTTTAAAAACCAAAACTGAAAAATGGAAAAGAGACGGTTCTCATTTCTGGTTCTGTTATTGTTTTAGCCTCTATGATTGCAGAAACAGATTACAGACTGATTACATAGATGTTGCTGTTAAACTGGAAAAGACTGAAAAATCTGGCATGTCTGAACCAAAAAAGCATGCTTATGTATCCCCTGTTGTTCTGGCACATCTGTAATGTGCTATATAATCTACCTATATTATGTTTTGTATAGGTGTTTGTACATGCTTAACTTAAATCTGCCTGTAGAAGAAACAATACGGCATCCTATATTGGGCTTTTTTGGTGCTGGTTTCATGATGAGTGTGTCGATTTTTGGTGTGATGGTAATTTTGCAATTAGTTTTTAGGTAAATAAGACAAAAATAATTTTGATTGTTTTGTGTATATTTATCTTCAGTCCTCGACTTCATGTTCATCAAAAGTACTTCCTTCATATGAGTGTCAGATTTTGCCTAATAGGTAATTTGACAGTTTTTGTTTCTAACGATTATACAGTGGCTAGCAACCATATGTGAACCCTTTAAAATTAATTCTCAAGTTTATCCTACAGAACAATGTCTGGTTGGCTGTCTGCCAGTTAAAGCTCTTTAGAAGTTGGGTTATACAGCAGGACAATGACCCTAAACATAAAAGTAAATCTTCTACAGAATAGACTCCAGACCTGAATCCAATTTAGATGCTGTGGAATGACCTCAAGAAAGCTGTATGCACCAGACATCCTAAGAATATGGCCGAGCTGAAGCAGTTCTGTAAGCAAGAATGATCTAAAATTCCTCCTGAATGTTGTGCAGGTCTGATCAGCAGCTACCGGAAACTCTTGTTGGAGGGTATTGCTGCCAAAGGAGGTTCGACCAGTTATTAAATCCAAGGGTTCCCTTACTTTTTCCACCAGCACTGTGAATGTTTAATGGAGGTGTCCAAAACAGACATGAAGTATTATAATTGTTTGTGTGGTATTAGGTTAGGCACATTGAGTTTGTCTATACTTGGGACTTGGATGTAGATCAGATCAGTTTTTATGACCAATTAATGCAGAAAAACAGGTCATTTTAAAGAGCTTACATACTTTTTCTTGCCACTGTAATGTATAACAAGATAAATTTGGGTTCATTTTAGTGGTAGAGCTTTTTAGCAGGGTTTTGTTTGGCATATTTGTTTGGACACAGTGTTGTACAATATTACTGCAGACTGAGAAAACACAACCTTGTCCTTTATTGAAAACATTTTAGAGAATGTGGGTGTTTACAACTGCTTACATTGGTAGGTGTTTCAAAGTGAGAAGCATTTGAAGCAGGTTTTATTCAAGCTTATGCACAACGTTTTGCTCTCGTACAGCGAGGTCTGGGTTAGAGGAAAATGTATGCACGCCTCATGACAGTAGGAAGTATTTGCACAGCAGAAAATAAAACCTGCATCAGCAGTTATTATAGTTTCTCTTTCAGGATTTCCGTCCCTGAGGACGGTGTGGTCAAGTATGGGAGGTGTAGAGGGGTGTATTCTTTTACGTGTATTCTTTTATGTTACGGTCTCCAGGGTGTACATATAGAAGAATTGTGTACACACCGCACAAGAAACTGTCTGTGTAAGGGTATATAGATAAATATATCCACTAGGAAGCTGCTAGGATTAGTATATATTCAATAAATCACTGTAATCGCACTAGTGAATAGGCTGATGTTCAGTGAAGCTGGCACATTGCTATAATGACAATATGCCTATCCTTAAACAATATCCTTTAAACAAACTGCATTTTTTCTGGTCTCCTGTAGAATAGATCTACATATTTACATTTTCTCCAGACATACTATTTTTATAATGCTGAATCTGTATTTACCCCCTGTCTGAAAGTTTATGATCAGAGCGTTTTGTGTTATTTGGCTACAAAAACATCAGTTGGTACAACCCCTTGTACATACACTCATTTGTCCATTTTATTGTATACGTTTACAGTTACAGACTAATTTATCTGATTCAGTG